>JAVXUO010002396.1:0-57617 GCA_033065855.1 Escallonia rubra
AAAATACCCCTCTCGGGGTGGCAAATTACCAAAATGCCCCCTGGCATCGGAAAATCTCAAAAGTGCTTTGAAATGCTATTTTAAGCTTCCTGAATTCATTCTTGATCTAAAAAGTATTTTTTTTTTTTTTTTTCCCAAAAATCCCGAACCGGTGTCCGGATCGAGCGCTTAAAAGCCCGTTCGGCCAAAAAAATAGCTAACGACTTCGGAATGGCGCAAATTCCTGGGAAATGGAACTTCCCAACATCCTAGGGTTCTCATAAAAGTTTCGCGTGAAATCGCGCTAGCTTGATATTTTAAATTACACTGCAAAGTTACAAGGTTCCCCGTATCAGTTGACCCCTTTCCAGTCTTTGGAAAAATATGAAATTGTTCCCTGATATAGATATTTTAAAAATAATTAGGGTCTCTTTTTTGAACTTTGGCAAAATCTAGCTCTAGATATTTTTTATAAACTCGTGAAAAATCTAAATTTTGACGCCTTAAAAAATCGCTATTTTGGAATCTATAAATTTAATACCCCGATTTGTATAAACCTAATTTTGATGCCCTAAAAACCACTCATCCGATCTCTGGTTGATCTGATTTTTGTTTCGTTCAATTTGTATTTTCGTTATCTTCGATTTGAGTCGACAATGATTATTTTTAGACTTCGAATGAATATTCGCTAATAAACGTTAGTTTAATCCCTAATTTCAAACTCTCAAAAAACACAAATTTTAGACTATGGTAAGAACAATTTAAGCATAACACAATTTAAACAATCCATTGGTAAGAACAATTTGAAATTAACATTGAATTATAAGAAAATTCAAAATACTTACTTGTTTTAACTTGATATATTTAAAGAAAAATCCACCGATCTTCTAGCGTAAATTTTTTTTGTTTGTATTGTTGTGGAGATTATGTAGGTGAGATATGGAGTATGAAGAGAGTTGGTAAAGATGATGGAGAGTGGAAGAAAGGGTTCGGGGAGAACGGCTTATAAAGAGAGAAAAGTGAGGGAGAGAAGAGAAAAAGAGACAGAAAAAAAATCCGTGAGTGAGCAGTAGTCAAAGGCTGTGAAAGAAAAAAAATGGCAAAAGACTGTGCGGCCAAGCTTTGACCTGGCTCTGGAAAAAGGACAAGGGGGGCATCACCGGGGGGGGGGAAGGACACCACGTGGCAGGGGGGAAGGACACCACGTGACAGGGGGGAACCGCAACAAGGGGGAGGACACCACGTGGGCGGGGGGGGGGGGGGGAACCGCAACACTTTGTTGTAGTTTGGACACGTGGCAGGCAGGGGGGAAGGGAAGGACACACGTGTGGCAGGGGGAACCGCAACACTTTGTTGCGGTTTGGCCACGTGGCAGGCAGGGGGGTGGCAGGGGAGGGGGAGGGGGGGAACCGCAACACTTTGTTGCAGTTTGGGGGCCTTTGACGGTAAAGGACAACCACAACAAAGTGTTGCGGTTGGGTTTTTGGCTTGAAAATAAGTAAATCCCCAACTGCAACACTTCGTTGCGGTTGGATTTTTGCCATGAAAAATGGGTGGGCCCCCAACTGCTACTCTTTCTTGCGGTTGGGGTCGAAGGGCAAAAATTGTCAAATTTTGCAACCTAATTGTCAAAATTTGCAACCGCATGAAAGAGTAGCGGTTGCTACATTAAAAAAAAAAAAAAAAATACATCTGAGCCGTCCACGAGTACACGTGGACGGCTACATTTTTGGTAATTTCTCCACCGGTAGACAGGGATCGACTCCCATATATATATAAACGAAAATAATACTTTCAATTTAGAAGAGAAAATTAATGTTACAATTAAAATTAAACAACTTACGATACTTAGAAAAAATGACATAACAATTGATTTGAATTTTGATAGGTACCTTATTTTTAAATTTGATTAATTTCGCAAGAATAATATTGAGGGTTGTATAATATAAGAATTAATTCTAAACATTTTAGAACTCAACTATATCAATATACTAACTTTTTTTTACTTAATTTTGACTATTATATTCTTTAAACCACTCTTTAGTGTGAATATAAAAATTCATATATCAAAAAACGAAAATAAGATATTAGATTAGAAGGGAAAAAATGATGTTCTAATGGAGTTAAATGTAGTATCATAAGATATATACGCAATATACATAAGATAGTTATCATAAAAAGTGAATAGTGTGATATATAGATTTAATAAATGAATTGTAAGTCAACATTTTTAAATAAGACCTCAGACCACCAAATTGGTTATCTTGCATATGTAAATTTTGAAAACATATCAAATATGATATTTTAAAAAAATGATAAAGTTCATGTACTCTTAGTATATCTGAGAAAATATATCTCTTAAAATGAATTGTTTTAAGTAATCTTACAAAGCTTATCATAATCGACTATAGACTAACTGTTTAGTTTTAATAGGACGATCATAACCCAATAAAAAAAATATTATTTTTATAGTTGATTAAGCTTATATGAACATCAAGACCAATTCGTAGATATTAGACTAACTATAAGCTTTAAAATTTAATTTTGACTATAATAGACACTACAAGAAAAGAGGGAATTAGCGACGGACTTTTAGCGACGGACAAAATTCCGTCTCTAAAAGTCTTTTCAGCGACGGAATACACCCGTCGGGTAAAGTCCGTCGGTAAAACTATTTAACGACGGAATAATTCCGTCCGTAAAAATAACCGTCGGTGAAAGTCGGGTTTTGCCGACGAACTTTTACCGACGGGTGTGTTCCGTCGGTAAAACTATTTAACAACGGAATAATTCCGTCGGTAAAAATACCCGTCGGTGAAAGTAGGGTTTTGCCAACGGACTTTTACCGACGGGTATTTTCCGTCGGTAAATGCCTTAAATAGATCAGATCCCCTTCTTCTTTTCTTTCTCCCGTTGCTCTCTCTCTCTCTCTCTCTCCACGGCCATTTATCCTCCGTCGCCCTCCCCGCCAACCTCGCCCCCGGCGGAACATCTCTTGCCACCGCCTCCGACGCCGCCACTGCCGCCCATCTTCAAAACCGAAGGACCGCTGCTGCGACGCCACCACCACTGCTGCGCCACCACCACAACCGCGCCGCCCATCTTCAAATCAGCCCAAGTTTCTGTAAGTTTAAATATTCCATTTCCCTTCTGCTGTAAAGGTGTTCCACAGTTTCTCTTGTGACGGTGTTCCATTGTTTCTGAGGGTAGTTACTGAAGAGATGGGGTTCCATGGTTTTCATTTCTGATTTGTATTGAGCAGCCAAGATACAACTTTTATAGTTGCATCTTGGCTTTAAGAATTGCAAATGCCAGTATATTGCTGACAGAGCTCACTTTCATGCATGATCTAGGAACTGAAGGAAGCTTAGGAAACACAGATACACAGACACACGAATACTGAATATTTAATCCCTTTTTACAACTTTGATCTTAGTAGTTATAGCATTTTGCTTGGCTTGGCGGGGTTGATCGACTCTTGGAGGAGGGTTCACCTTTTGGTTTTAAAAAAAGGCTTGGGGAATACGATAACACCAACACATAAATTAGCTTCATGGCCCCTTATCTCATCTCAACCAAGTAACCATCCTTCTACTTCATTCGGTAAGGCCTAATCCCTTCTTATTACACTGTTTGGTTTTCAGAAAGAATATCAAGTCGAGTGCAAATGGGTGTGATTAGAAGCAGTTTCACGTTCATGGTTGGGGCTATTAGTAGAGCTTATATTGCCCAAAACTATCAT
This sequence comes from Escallonia rubra, assembly GCA_033065855.1. Classification (NCBI taxonomy): domain Eukaryota; kingdom Viridiplantae; phylum Streptophyta; class Magnoliopsida; order Escalloniales; family Escalloniaceae; genus Escallonia; species Escallonia rubra. Next base: position 3,722 of record JAVXUO010002396.1, read on the forward strand.
GTACCCAACATCAGGAAACACTACAAAAGTGAATGTGTCATTGCCAAGCACGTTCAGGACTTATCGTAAACCTGAAATGGAAAAACATCTTTACAACCAGAACAAGGCTTCGACTGATTAAATAGTTGGTTGCACATGTATCGTACTACCCACCTAACTACCTACTCACGGCAGGCGCAAGTTTTCATCAGGATTAAGGAAGTTTGGTGGTGGCTTTGTAATTTAGGTAGATGTCGATGGTTGCTATCAGGGCGTGGTACGGGTGGATCTGTTCGTGATACATACGTCGATGGTGGTGGGGAGAGAGAATAAGATGATGTGGGTGCAAAGGTGTTCAAGAGTTAGAAGTTACGAATTTTCCCATGATAAATTGGTAGATGTTAAAGAAAATGTGGTCTTAACCCTAAACCCTAAACCCTAAACCCTAAACCCTAAACCCTAAATTGAACTAATTGAACCCTAAATTGATTGCCCCAATCTAACCGAACCCTAATTGAACCCCAAATTGAACCCCCTAATCCAACCGAACCCTAAATTGAACTAATTGAACCCTAAATTGAATGCCTCAAATCAACCGAACCCTAAATTGAATCAATAGAACCCCCTAATTGAACCCTAAATTGAACTAATTGAATCCTAAATTTAATGCCTCAAATCAACCGAACCCTAAATTGAATCAATAGAACCCCCTAATTGTACCTAAATTGAAGTAATTGAACCCTAAATTGAATGCCCTAATCGAACCGAACCCTAAATGAAACTAATTGAACCCTAAATTGAATGCCCTAATACAATCGAACCCTAAATTGAAATAATTCAAGCGCATCGGATATGTGAATTTTGAACATTTTTTAAAAAATTTGAACATTGCTCATTTGTTTGATAATTTTAGGTTGTTAATTGTGCGTTTTATAATTGTGATTATTGATCGATGATTTTAGGTTATTAGCTGTGCATTTGAAGTAATTGCGATTATGAATTGATGATTTTAGGTTGTTAATTGATGATTTTAGATTGTTAATTGTGCATTGAGCATTTGAGATATTGAGATTATTGACGGAGGATGGGACCCAATTGGATTGAATGTGTGATTTTTGTTAATTTTTATTGCATTGAGCATTTGAGAATTGAGAATTGAGATTGTTGACGGAGGATGGGACCCAATTGGATTGAGATACCTGTTAGTTAGCGCAGACACGGACACCACGTCTGATCGACGGTGTCCGACATTTAGAAAACAAATTAACGTATGCCGATGTGTCCGGAGGTGCGTGTCGCTGGGCATCGGACACGTGTCCGGAGGCGTCGGACACGTGTCCAAAGGCGTCGGACACGTGTCGGTATGTGTCAGACACGTGTCGGTATGTGTCTGACACGTGTCCGGAGGTGTCAGAAACGTATCGGACACCATATCGACACCCTATATGAGGTGTCGGAATTGAGGTTGTTGAATGTGCATTAAATTTAGGTTAGTTAGGTTAATGCGACATTTTTAGCATGCACCCCCTGGAATCTAATCGTGGCTCCAGCGCTGGCTATAATTAGCCCTAATTAGTCCTGATTAACAATATTTTAGTAAATCAATTAACCCTAATTAGCTCTAACGAGCCTAATTAGTTTTAATTAACCCTAAGAACCTGATAAAATTCAAATTAGCTGTAATTACCTCAAATTAGCCCAAATGAACCCAATTATGCGCATATTGATTGTAGTTAGCCTAATTAGTCATAATTTGCACTAACATAACCCAATTACGCCTAATTAGCGCTAGTTAGGACTAATCAACACTACTCGGCACCATCAAAACCCTAATTAGGACTAAATAACCCTAATTAGTCCTAATCAACCCTAATTAGCTATAATTATTCGAAACTAGCCCTCACTAACATTAATTAGCTCTAACATAACCCAATTAAGCCTAATTAGCCCTAATTAGGACTAATCATCACTACTCGGCACAATTAAACCCTAATTAGTCATAATCAACCCTAATTAGCTATAATTATCCGAAACTAGCCCTCATTAACATTAATTAGCCCTAACATAACCCAATTAAGCCTAATTAGCCCTAATTAGGACTAATCATCACTACTCGGCACAATTAAACCCTAATTAGGACTACATAACTCTAATTAGTCCTAATCAACCCTAGTCAGCTATAATCATCCGAAACTATCCCTCATTAACATTAATTAGCCCTAACATAACCCAATTAAGCCTAATTAGCCCTAATTAGGACTAATCATCACTACTCGGCACAATTAAACCCTAATTAGTCATAATCAACCCTAATTAGCTATAATTATCCGAAACTAGCCCGCATTAACATTAATTAGCCCTAATTAGGACTAATCATCACTACTCGGCACAATTAAGCCCTAATTAGGACTACATAACTCTAATTAGTCCTAATCAACCCTAGTCAGCTATAATCATCCGAAACTATCCCTCATTAACATTAATTAGCCCTAACATAACCCAATTAAGCCCAATTAGCCCTAATTAGGACTAATCATCACTACTCGGCAATTGTTAAACCCTAATTAGGACTAAATAACCCTAATTAGTCCTAATCAACTCTAATCAGCTATAATTAATAATCGTGTCTTGTTCCCTAATAACCCAGTTAGCCCTAATTAGCCCTTGTACATCCCATAATTACTCCATGTTGCCCAGAGATGGTTCAATTACTCGTTCTTTACAAACCCTGCCTTCTTTATATTAATTGTTGTTTTGAGAAGTCCATTGGCAACGAGATGGTTCAACTCGTTGCCAACGAGTTCTATTTAATGTGGAATTGATAACATATGCAACGATCATTCTGCAGTTTTGATATTTCGGAAAGATTCTTGCATATCTTATCAATTTCTGAACACATGCATGCATAAAAACCCTTAGTTCCCGTTCAAAGGTACTCATTACAAAGTAATGCCTTGTAATGAGCCTTTGGATGTCCAGTTTGGACAGTTTGGAAAAGCTAATTGTTTATAAAACAGTATTTTGACTCATGCTTTATGTTCTATGTCGTGGATATTTGGTACACGTTCTCGTGTGTTTCTCCGGGTGCATACAGATCTGGTGTTCTAACATCCGTCAAACCTTCCTGAGCAAGGTTAGATGAATGTTAGAACACCTAATCGATGTGGTGTACTTGGAGAAATGCGGGGAGGTGCTGCCGAATTTTCCACAGACATCGGACTAAGCATGAGTTATTCACTGTTTTATAAACATGTGCTTTTCTGAATGGGATAGGACCACTACCTGTTCAAGAGTGGAGGGGAAATATGTAGACGTGTTGTAACATTCATGCATTGATATTTACATCGGCAATGCTTAATCACTGGTCATTATTGAAGGTGGTATACAGTACGATAATTCAGTCGTCATGTCAGTCGATCGAAGTTGGATGAAAAGGAAGAATGCTGAAGATTTTGAGTGTCGCGTTGACGAATTTCTCGACTTCGCTTATGCGCATCCTGCACATGTTGACCTTGATAAGATAAGGTGCCCGTGCGGTAGATGTGAGTTGTTGCACTGGAGAAAAAGAATTGAAGTAAAATGGCATCTTCGTCGGTACGGTTTTATGGGTGGATACACAAGGTGGACGCAGCACGGGGAAACGATAGTATTGTCGTCCAACCTGGCTAGTCAAACTGAAGTTAGGGAGGAGGCACGATATGATTTCCGAGATATGATTATGGATGTTGGGCATGCTAATGTTGACTGGGGTAACGACAGGCCACAACCGCCGAACGAGGGGGCTCATCAGTTTTATGAGTTGTTGAGAGCTGCGGAAGAGCCGCTGTGGGATGGAGCTCCGAAACACACACGGCTGTCTGCGGTTAGTAGGTTATTACAGTTGAAATCAGACCACGGGCTGAGCGAGAAAGGTTTTAACGAGTTTGTTACCTTCATCAAAGAAATACTGCCCGAAAGTGAAAAGCTACCGCCGTCGTACTATGACGCGAAGAAGATGATGAGGAAACTTGGGTTGAGCTACGACCGGATAGATGCGTGCAATAACGATTGTGTATTATTCTGGAAAGAGAATAAGGATTTGTCATTATGTCCAGTGTGTGATCATTCGAGGTACAAACCGGACAAAGGGAAGAAGAAAAACATTGCATGGAAGATATTGCGATATTTCCCGGTCACACCACGGCTTCAGAGAATGTACTACTCCTCCAGTACGGCTGAACATATGAGGGCTCACCGTGAGACTCGCAGCAACGATGCCGATGTGCTGACACACCCAGCTGATGGAGAGGCGTGGAAGGAGTTTGACCGCAGGCATCCAGTTTTTGCTCAGGAAGTTCGGAATGTTAGACTTGGTCTGGCAACCGATGGGTTCAACCCTTTCGGTCAGTCTACCACGCCTTACTCCTGTTGGCCTGTTATTATTGTCCCTTACAACCTTCCACCAGGCATGTGCATGAAGAAGCCGTATATGTTCTTGTCGTTGCTTATTCCGGGGCCGAAGAGTCCCGGTAAGGACATAGATGTGTATTTAAGGCCGTTGATTGATGAGTTAAAACAATTATGGAATCATGGAGTCGAAACATATGATGCATCCCTTAAACAAAATTTTCAGATGAGGGCTGCTTTGATGTGGACTATACATGATTTCCCCGCATTGGGAATGACGTGTGGCTGGAGCACACATGGGAAGCTAGCATGCCCTGCTTGTATGGGCGTGAACCCCGGTCATACGTTAAAGCACGGCGGAAAGGCCTCGTGGTTCGGATGTCACCGTAAGCTTTTGCCACCGGGCCATCAGTTTCGTAGGCAGAAGGATAAATTTGACGGGACAATCGAGCGTGAGGTTGTCACGCTGGACTACCCATCTGGTGAAGAAGTACTCTCACACCTGGAGGCACTTGATACTGACATACCACACGGTAAGGGTGTGCCGGATCAGAAGATTGCAGGGTTCGGGAAAGAGCACAACTGGAGAAAATTTTGTATCTTCTGGGAGTTAGCCTACTGGAGGACGCTCGTTATCCGAAACAACATGGATGTGATGCATATTGAGAAGAACGTTTTTGATAATGTGTTCAACACAGTGATGAATTTCAAGGGCAAATCGAAAGATCACCTTAAAGCGAGAAGGGATCTACAACAGTTGGGTGTACGCCGTGAATTGCATCCTCGGACAGTCAGTGGGAGGACCATACTTCCGAAAGCACCTTACTGTCTAGACAAGAAACAAGTGGAGAAGGTCTGTCAGTGGGTTAAGAATTTGAAGCTTCCGGATGGGTTTGCGTCCAACATATCTCGTTGTTGCAATGTTTCGGAATGCAAGTTCCAAGGGATGAAGAGTCACGACTGCCACGTATTCATGGAGAGATTCATTCCTATTGCCTTCCGGGGACTGTTGCCACGGGTTGTTTGCGAGACTTTGACTGAATTATCTCATTTCTTTCGAGATATATGCTCTTCTACGATCCGGGTGAGTAACATGGAAGTGCTTGAGAAGAACATTGTGGTGACGATTTGCAAGCTGGAGAAAATCTTCCCACCTTCGTTCTTTGATTCAATGGAGCATCTGCCTGTTCACTTGGCATATGAAGCTAAGATGGGTGGACCCGTGCAATATCGGTGGATGTATCCCTTCGAGAGGTAATCCTTAAATTGTTACAGTTGTTCGTTTACACTTAATGCGACATCTGTTATCATTGATATTCCACCTAACTCGATTCCCTAAACTTCTAGGTTCATGTTCCATTTAAAGAAAAAAGTCCGTAATAAGGCTCGGGTTGAGGGCTCAATTGCGGAGGCTTACGTAATGGAAGAACTTGTAAACTTTTGTAGTCAATATTTCGGTTCGGATGTTGGTACAAGGTTAAATCAACTAGGCCGAAATGATCCCGGAGCAAGCACAAATTTGGAAGGGCAATTGTCAATATTCAAGCAGTCAGGTAGTCCGTTCGGCCGAACGTATACTCGATGGCTAACAGATGAAGAGTACAGTGCTGCAACAATATATGCCCTTCTAAATTGCGATGAAGTTTCGGCATTCGTTGAGTAAGTTAAAGTCTTAATTCACTTACATTGCTGTACATAATTGAAAGTGTGTGTTAAGCGAGTTAGATGCATATTGGTTTGCAGTGAGTTCGATGCGGAATCTTTAATCACTGATCCCGCTGGACTTGAATCTCACCGGAAGTCACAATTTGTACAGTGGTTCAAAATCCGTGTAAGATTATTTAACGAAATTATATTATGTGTTATATACAGTTCTGTGGCCAATTAGTATACTGATTTATCCTTAATGTTTACCGTCATCTACAATAGGTTCAGTCAATGGATAGACCAGTGGCCTCCTGCTTGAAATTACTAGCCGAAGGCCCTAACAAACAAACATCCTGTTACGGAGGTTATATCATCAACGGGTTTAGGTTTAACGTAAAAGATGATGACCGAACAAAACAAACCCAAAACAGTGGAGTCTTGGTCAACGGCGACTGTTATGCCGAGAATTGCATGGATTTTTACGGAGAGTTAGATGAGATTGTTGAGCTAACATATCTGGGTTCCCAAAACCGCCTGGTAATGTTCAAGTGTACGTGGTTCGATGTCACATGCAGCAGAGGAATCCGTGTTAGCTCTCAAGGGATTGTAGATGTCAATGTCAAGTCAAGACTTGCATCAGACGAGCCCTTTGTGTTTGCTAGTCAAGCTGTACAAGTCTTTTACGCGGAGGACGTCGCCAATCCCAAATCTCATTGGTATACAACTATCAAGTCCAAGAAATTGCCCGTGACATATGACAGTGAGCTAGACTCCTTTCAAGCCGACCAACCACGTGTCTTGTTCCCTGTTGAGGTCAACAACGAGGAGGACGATCTTCCTCTTCCAACAACACTTCTTGTGGGAGAAGAAGTCGTAGATGATGACGCGGAAGATGTTGAAAGTGTTGGAGATGATGTGACCGAGTCTACTGATGAAGAGGATGAATTAGAAGATGAAGAGGACGACGAGTCCCACGAAGAAGAGGGCGACGAGGATAGTGATGAAGATGATTCGCAAACTGAAAATGATTGACTTGTAATGTTGTAACATCACGGGAAAAATGTAGTAACATTTTAGAACTTGGTGTTTATTGATGTGTTTTTGCACATCCGTTCATATATATATATATATATATAGTGCCGATGATGATTTATGCCTAAATTATTGTTTTTCACGTGTTAATGTCTTTGTATATAATCTATATGAAGTCAGATATGGATAGGATACGGGCTATTCGTGGCCGGGCTGGACGCCGAGCTGCTTCCTCCCCGGTTAGTCCCACCTCGTCATTGCCTACTGATGACGAGGCACAGAGTGATCGCGGACAGCCATCGGGGGCCCAGCCCCAGCTGTCGCCGTCACCGTCGCCCCAGCCATCGTCGTCGCCCCAGCCGTCTCCATCTTCCGTGGGTTCTACCTCAGGTATAGTTGATAACGGTGTTTCCTACATTTTCTCTTGTCCCATTTTAGAACTGTATTAATGTCTGTGTTTTGTAGGATCTCGACGAGGCCGTGGTCCGACACGCGGGGTACGCATCGACCCCCAGCGTAAACAGAGAGTTACGCTCACGCAGGAGGGCCTGTAAGTACTAAAAATATCACCTCATGCCTTATGTTTAAAAATTTTGGGTGTTAATTTATATTTGAACTGTATTAATTAATTTAATTACTTCTTTGGCAGGATCCTGGAGAATATGGCGAGGACGAAGATCGGCGTTCTTGTGAAGGGCCGATTCTTCGAGCCACGCCTGTACTGGAAGGAATGGGATGCCGCTGCGAGGGAGGCCCTATGGGAGGAGTGGCTGGTACGGTGAAGTATTTTTTTCAGCGTTAGTAAATGTTAAATTACAGTTTGTTTTATGTTGTTAATTTGTGTTATTGAATGCATTACAGGAGGGGTTCACGTTTGATACGCCTGAGCAGCAGGGACTGGGGCAGCAGGCTTTCTTTGCCTACATCGGCAAGAATTACCGCCGATGGCTCCACGATGCACGGGACCGGGCGAAGAGGGCGCTGCCCGCGGGTGCCCCGATGACGGACATGACAGAATATCCCCCACATTGGATATCTCACCGTGTATGGGGGGAGATGATAGATCGGTGGGCTGCGGATCCAGGTTGGGACGCCAAGAGTAAGAGCGGGGCTGAGAACAGACAGAACAGAGATCCGACGCACACGGGGGGGTCGGTGCCACACGACATCGTCCGACATATGAACGCGGTCGAGCACCCGGATCTAGAGGAGGATGAGGTCATAGCTCTGACCTATACTCAGACGCACGTGCGGAAGAAGGACAAGGACGAGACGCACCAGGCGGGCGACTATATTTCAGATATTGCCCGGCGGATCGATGTGAGTCAATTTATTTAAGTTAATCTGTTTCTTTCTATCCTCGATGTCTGTTTCGTTAATTAATGCCATAACATATCGTTAAACCACTATTTTTGCAGGCCTCGTATGAACAGCTAAGGGGGTCCGAGCAGCAGTCCGGACAGCCATCAGCGTCCACTAGTACGGCTGCGAGTACTGGGGGGTTGAAGCGATGGCTGGATACGCCGGAGGTCGTGAATCGGCCGAAAGGCCGCATACGCGGCCTGCCTAGCACGACTCCTCGTGCCGTGATAGGAGCGTCCTCACCCCCTGCTGCCCCTCCACAGACACCGGCTCCTCGGCCTCAGTTGCGCGAGGAGGATATCGAGCGCATTGCTACAGTGGTGTGCCGGATGATGAGGGAGCAGGGCACTGCTGGACCAGCCGCCCCGGCCCCGGTTCAGCAGGATCCAGATCCGGGACTCGAGAACCCCTGATGAGCCCCTTCCCGTGCCCGTTCCTAGCTTCCCCCCCCCCCCCGCGCCCGGGTTGTACTCTTCTCCCCTCTCCTAACCGGCTATCTCCGGTTCCCGGCTTGTACATGTATTAGTTTCTTTTATAATAAATATTTTTTCTAATTGATTATATATTTTTTCTGTATTTCGCTTATTGCGCGTTGTTGTTGAGAATTGTATTTCTGTACAGGTTTAGGTAATTGAAAAATTAAAAAAAAATTAAAAAAAATATTGACTTTTGGCGACGGATTTATTCCGTCGCTAAAATATTCCTTTCAATTAAATATTTAGCGACGGAATATTCCGTCGCTAAATATTTAATCCGTCGCTAATTGGACAAAAAAGAAAATAAATTAAAATTTCTAAAAATATAATTAGCGACGGATATTCCGTCGCTAATGAAAAATAAATCCGTCGGTAAAAATCACATATTTAGCGACGGATTTAAAAATTCCGTCGCTAAACTATTAGTGACGGGCTTTTATACGAGGGACTTTTAGCGACAGTGAATCCGTCGCTAATTATTTTAGCGACCGTTTTAGGCTTTTAGCGACGGATTTGCCCGTCGCTAAAAGCCTGTTTTCTTGTAGTGAGAGTCGATTATAACTATGAGTGGTTATTGCTGTGTGCGTTCAATAATAAATATATACCCTATACTTGGTAGCTTAACACAAAGATATTTGTTAAATTTTACAGGCTCATTGTGGTCAACAAGAATAACCTGAAAAAACTCATTGTAATCAATATTATATACCGAAAAAGCTCTCTAATATGAAATAATCACATGTAAAACAAAAATTACTTAAGAGATTTAATAAGAATTAATTTTTTTAAAAAAAAGAACCACGTCTGAGATTTATAACAGAAGAATAATTTAGTAACTCTTTTTTAAAAAAAAATAGTATGTACTATTAAAACCTTACATTTCAAAATAAATCTAGGAAAGTTTTTCTTAGACATCGTACTTTCACATGAAAAAGGCAATAGCATAATTTTGTTTATCTTTTAGCTAAGAAATAAGGTGTAAAGCGTAAACAAGCAAATGGGGCTATAGATCGATAAATGCTATACTAAATCTAGAATTATTAATTTACAAAGGCTCTACACAATATAGTAGATAAAACATGAATTGAATTAAATAAACTTTGTTCGGAAGAAAAATTATACCAATCTTTTTTTATGGTGTCCTTATTTTACTATCAACTCAATTTTAAGCATTTTAAGGTCTAAATCAGTAATATATCAATATGTTAATATTTTATTTAAATAGAGAGAGAGAGAGAGATAGAGAGAGAGAGAGAGAGAAAGAGAGGAGGGGGAAGAGAGTTTCTTTAACGAATATAATTGAAATTTCATATGTTCATACATACACATATATGCACATTTTCAATATACTAATCTATTAAGAGTCAATAGTCATATTAAGTCCTAATATTATACCTGTGAAATAGATATTAACTAATCAAGAGATAAATACCCCATCCAAGATAATATTGAACTTTAGCACCATTTTTTTATTGAATAAAGTGTTGTAAATTTTGTTTCATGTTGAATACATAATGTGATGATAAATGATGATGTATTGCACAGAGAAGCTAATGTATAATTTCATTTTAAAGTTACGTATAAAACAAAATAAAGTTAGCATGGTTGTTTCAGATTTCAACTAGATTATCAACCCTGGTAAATTTAAAGATGAATCTAACTTGATAACTATGTCAGTTAAAAATTTTGGTCAATGATTTCCTTACTCTAAGGTTTTGCACTATACTATTCAGTCGCAATGATTAAATATAGAAACATCATAACATGCAAGTTCCATATAAGATTTATATTAAAAATAGTGTAAATTTAAAGCCTTAAGCATGTGAGCATGAGTTAAATTCAACTAATTTCATGTTGAAAGTTTTGAACAAATCTTTTTCTATGGTGTTTATTGTGACTAACTATAAACTCTTAAATACTCTAAATTTTGCATAAGCAATATGCTAATATATTATGATTTTATGTTAATCCTAACAATTGATGATATTATTTGGTTGAGACCACACGACCAACAAATCTAAAGGTATACAAATATTATTATAGATATGATACGCATGTTATTATAACTATAAGTCATGATTATTGTGTGAACTCAATAGCAAGTGGTTGATTAACGCTTGCATTATAAGATTAGACAGATATTTATTATCCTTTCCAAGCTCATTATAGTTATAGGTATAACCTGACATACTTTGGTATATTATGTTGTTTAATATCATTTATGAGAAAGTATCATTAAATGCACTAAGCAGATATAAGAACTCTAACTTGATGACAAATAGTAGTCATAGAAGATGTGAAAAATAACCTATAGAACAAGAATTAAAAAAAAAATCACATTTATATAAAAATATTGGAGGTTATGTGTTCGTTTTGTTAAATTTATTTTTGAATTAAAAAACAATAACTTATTTGAAGGTGATAAGGTGTATGCATACGTCCTGTTAAATTTGAAATACAACTTTATTTCTTTTAAATTTTTACTTAATCGTTATTAGAACCTCATGAACGTGTATATATATCATCCCTTAAAAATCCTCTAAAGTTCAAAAGGTATAAGTGATAGCGTAACCATCTTTAATTACAATTACAATAGTATTTGATATTTATGTCTATATGGCACCGGCATGCCTATTCTTCTACTTTAAGTGATAATTAAGTCAATATTCATTTGAAATACTATTTGATAACTTAGAACAAAAGCTGAAAGAAGGCAAGTAAATAAACATATACATATTCAAATATCTCATAATAATTACATGCAGCTAATAAAAAATGTTATTTAATAATCGAAAGTTAGTAGTCGTAATATAAGTGACTTCATTGTTTAATATTTTACTTAAGTTAGTCGTGATTAATTTAGGTATTAAAGTTATTATTTATATCCAAATAAGATATGTTTTATAAAGTTAATATTTTTTTTCTCTCACGGTATGTGGTACGTATTTATATATTTTTTAAAAGCTTATGACACACAATATTTTATAAACAGGCCCGAGCTTGGCTCGGGTTACTGGGCTAGTAATATATTAATAAAAACAGTCTAATACATGCGCAAATGCGCTAATCTGGCAGCATCTTGCTGCATTACATCATAAAGATTTGCGGGAGGTTTTCTGCTAAACTAACAGAGAGGCAATCTTGTTGAGCTCCCAGGTTGGCTAGACGATCAGCGCTTCTGTTCCCTTCCTTCGGGATGTGTGATATGGTGGTCTTGGAAGCTTTCATAAGGTATCGGCAGTCCAGAATAATATTGGACAGTGGGTGCCAAGGATTAGAATTATCCATAATGAGGTTTCTAGCTTGGAGGGAATCCGTTTCAAGAACAACTTCCTTGAGATTTTTTGATTCGAGAAGCAGCAGTCCTTTCAGAATTCCGATCAGTTCAGCTTCCAGAGCATTGGTAGTTGGTAAATACCCCATGAATCCTCCTAGCCAATCTCCCTTGTCATTCCTGATTAGGCCACCATAGCCTCCCGATTCATCATGCTTGCTGCTGCCATCAGTATTAATCTTGATTGTACCTGCAAAAGGGGGAGACCAGGAAATTAGTTTGGGTTCTTTCTGACGCCCTGGCTTTGCCCAAGCAGTCATAGACTCTTTGGCAAATTCCAGGGCGTGGGTATTGTGTGTGTTTATTTTATGTGTGCGGGTATTGTGTGTGTAAAGGTGAGTGTGAGAGTGCAAGTGTGTGAGTATGTTATCCAAGAAAAGGGAGCTACTGCCTGAAGAATGGTGAAAGTTTTGTGTAATTGCATGTATTGTGTGTGTATAGAAAATGTGTTAATGTGTGCAAGTGCGTAAGTGGTGAGTGTGTGCAGTGGGTATAAGGAGTGGGCAAAGGGGATGGCATGTATGTGAGTTACTCTGGAAAAGAATTATGTGCGCGGAGAGAAAAGGAAGAGGAAGAAAGGAAATACAAACCAGGTAACAGGTTGACGTTAAGTTTGGCATGTGCATATGTTAGTGCACGCTTATCGTTAGCACATGAAAGTTTACAGTATAATACGATAGATAATATTAGAATTCTTGGCAAAAAGTTTATAATTTTCTGAGATCGTATGAATTTTTAGTATTTTCTGTAATTTCAGATTTGTAAAATTCTTTTGGAGCCTTTAAACCCTGAACATACTCTGGGAAAAATTATAATAATGTCATTATGGTATAAATAAGACTCAGTTTAAATTTTATGATTTTTAGAGTTGATTTTCTATGGTTTTCGTACCGCATTGATTTTAGAAAAACAAAACATTTAAAAATAGTTTTAATGCCTTTTAATTTCTGATTTAAATTTCTATAATTTTTATACATATTTTAAAGCTTATATAAAAATTATGGGACTTTATTTTAAGCTAGAAGCAATTTTGGCAATTTACGGGTTTTTATTGCATTTAAAGAAATTATTTTAATTAAAAATATTCAAAAATACAGAAAAATTAATATTTTGACTTTTTATAATGTTTCAAGCTATAAAAGTGTTTTCTTTGTAATTTATAATGAATTTGGAATATTGTTGCGCATCAAGGAGTGTACGGAGATTTTCGGGTAGGTTGGCCGCGTGCGAGGCGCACTTTGAGTTGCGCGATTTCGGAATTAAAAGTGAGCACATGCGGGATTTCAGTGTTTGCTATTTATGTTTTACTGCACTTTAAGTGTTTTAGAAATGATTATTGATTTAAAGGATTGAGTTGATACTCATCCCTGTGTTTATATTGAAATGTTGCGGTTTTCTTTGAAAACCCCTTTTAAAATTATCATTTGATTGTATAAAGAAAATCATTTGAATCGTTTTGTTTCTCCGTGTTAAAGTTGTTATTCGGTTTTAAATGTAAAATCGCCCGAATCGTTTTTATTGTTTTAAGTCTTTGATCAACTTTACTGAGCTCTCGAAAGCTCACTCTCCTTTGACTTCCTTTCCGCAGGTGATCACCAGCATTAGATTGAGGTTGCCGGCATGGATTAGGGCCGAGCTATTGAAATTCAATTAAGTTAAGTTAGTGTTGATCACTAGAACCCCTGCGTGGGTTGACATTATTATTTAAAAAATTTTGAACTTAGTTTTGATGTTCTATTTATGACGGTTTATTAGAACTATGATTAAATTGATGGTTAGTTGCTCTGACAGCTTGTAGCGTTATTGTGATCGATCGATTGTTTAACGTTCCGGAAAATTCCGGGATGTTACATATGGGAAGTAAAAGAATAACCTTATTTCTTAATAACACTCTAATAAAAAAAGAAAGATATAATAAGTCGAAAACATCTCTAATCACACCTAATCTTTTACAAAAACTTCAATGTACAAAGAAATTTACAAAAAAAAATATTAGTCATTTAAACACATCCGTACTTTTTATATATACAGTATAAATAAAGGAGGCAGCGGAAAAAAAAGATGTATAGACGGTTTCAGCTTAAAGAATTTTAAAAGACCATGAAAACCAAAAGGGAAATATCTAAATCCTCATCTAAGCATTTAGGTAGCATTTGAAATCACTTCCAGTTTTAGTTTTCTGTTTCCAGAAAAACAAAAATCAAAATCAGTTTTAGTTTTTATTTTTAACAAAAACAAATGGGTGTTTGATTATCCAGTTTTTATTTTGATTTTTTTCTTTTGAGTGTTTGATTACCCAGTTTTTATTTAAATTTTTTTCTTTGGTGGTGGTTCACGGTGGCGGTGGCCTGCCGACGACGGAGGCTGTCGGTCACCGGCGGTAGCTGCCAGCCGCCGGCGATGGCAGCCGGCCGTCGACAGTCGCCAGCAGAGGCTGTCGGTCGCATGCGATTGCCGACGGTGGTCGTAGGCGGTGGGCAGTGGCGGTGGTGGTATTCTCAAAATAAACACCAAAACTACTTTTTGGAGTTTTAAAAACTGAAGGAAAAAAAAAACGAATATTGTGTGCCAAAAGCGTTTTTTTCTCCAGTTTATAAAACTGGAGAAAAAACAGAAAACGGAAAGGTTACCAAACAGAGGCTTAGATATTCGCAAATATGAGGCGACTGCATGAATGGTGAAAAGTGTGCTAATTTTACCATACATAACCACACAAAATAAAATTATAAGTTAACGTGTTCTTTTTATCTTTCCATGCCCTACCATCTATTGATAAAATATAACTTCGCGGTCGTCGATAAACAAGTTTAACTTTAAGATAAACAAAGTTTAATTGGGCAAATAGGTCATATAGAACTATGTCTAACTTATTGCAACTGCTTATCACGATAAAAACACACCGAAAGAGCTGCCGGTGATCCATAAAAATGATCTATAAAAAAAATAAAGATAAACAAAGTTTAATTGGGCAAATAGGTCATATAGAACTATATGGGGACTTACTGCAACTGCTTGTCATGACAAAAATCATTGACTCTGAAAGAGCCAGTGATCCATAAACATAAATGATCTAAAAAAATTAAGATAGACAAAGTTTAATCGGGCAAATGGGTCTTACAAAATTATATGTCAACTTATTGCAACTGCTTGTCACGATAAAAACCATTGACACTGCAAGAGCCAGTGATCCAAGAAAAAAAAATGATCTATAAAAAAATAAAGATAAACAAAGTTTAATTGGGCAAATGGGTCATATAAAACTATATGTCAACTCGTTGCAACTGCTTGTCATGATAAAAACCATTCTCTGAAAGAGCCCGCGATCCATAAAAATAAAGATAGACAAAGTTTAATTGGGCAAATGGGTCTTATAAAACTATATGTCAACTTATTGCAACTGCTTGTCATGATAAAAACCATTGACACTGAAAGAGTCACCGATCCATAAAAAAAATGAAGATAAACAAAGTTTAATTGGGCAAATGGGTCATATAAAATTATATGCCAACTCATTGCAACTGCTTGTCATGATAAAAACCATGCTCTGAAAGAGCCCGTGATCCATAAAAAAAAATGATCTAAAAAAATAAAGATAGACAAAGTTTAATTGGGCAAATGGGTCTTATAAAACTGTATGTCAACTTATTGCAACTACTTGTCATGATAAAAACCATTGACACTGCAAGAGCCAGTGATCCAAAAAAAATGATCTATAAAAAAATAAAGATAAAAAAAGTTTAATTGGGCAAATGGGTCATATAAAACTATATGTCAACTCGTTGCAATTGCTTGTCATGATAAAAACCATTCTCTGAAAGAACCCGTGATCCATAAAAAAAATTGATCTAAAAAAATAAAGATAGACAAAGTTTAATTGGGCAAATGGGTCTTATAAAACTATATGTCAACTTATTGCAACTGCTTGTCATGATAAAACCATTGACACTGAAAAAGTCAGTGATCCATAAAAAAAATGATCTATAAAAAAAATAAAGATAAACAAAGTTTAATTGGGCAAATAGGTCATATAGAACTATATGTCAACTCATTGCAACTGCTTGTCATGATAAAAACCATTCTCTGAAAGAGCCCGTGATCCATAAACATAAATGATCTAAAAAAATTAAGATAGACAAAGTTTAATCGGGCAAATGGGTCTTACAAAATTATATGTCAACTTATTGCAACTGCTTGTCATAAAAAAAATAAAGATAAACAAAGTTTAATTGGGCAAATAGGTCATATAGAACTATATGTCAACTCGTTGCAATTGCTTGTCATGATAAAAACCATTCTCTGAAAGAACCCGTGATCCATAAAAAAAAATGATCTAAAAAAATAAAGATAGACAAAGTTTAATTGGGCAAATGGGTCTTATAAAACTATATGTCAACTTATTGCAATTGCTTGTCATGATAAAAACCACTGACGCTGAAAGAGTCACTGATCCATAAAAAAAATAAAGATAAACAAAGTTTAATTGGGCAAATAGGTCATATAGAACTATATGCCAACTCATTGCAACTGCTTGTCATGATAAAACCCATTCTCTGAAAGAGCCTGTGATCCATAAAAAAAATGATCTAAAAAAATAAAGATAGACAAAGTTTAATTGGGCAAATGGGTCTTATAAAACTATATGTCAACTTATAGCAACTGCTTGTCATGATAAAAGCCATCGACTCTGAAAGAGCCAGTGATTCAGGACTAAGCCAGATAATATGGCGGAAGAATTTGATGTCGTATCCTCAAAAGGGCCGCTTTTGTTTATGGCTTCTGCCGGAGGCCAGGAAGCCTCCTCTTCCACATCTAAATGTACTAGTACTAGTGGTTATGACGTTTTCTTGAGTTTCAGTGGTAAGGACATTCGTAAAACCTTTCTCGATTACCTCTACACTGCTCTGGTGGAAGCAGGTTTTCAGACATTTAGAGACGACGAAGAAATAGAAAAGACTAAAAACATCAACTCAGAACTGGAGAAGGCAATCCAACAGTCGAGGAGCTCGATAGTTGTCTTCTCGAAGAACTATGCGTCTTCAAAGTGGTGCCTCGACGAACTTGTGATGATTGTTGAGCGCCGCAGGAGGACACCACAATTTGTGCTTCTTCCTGTTTTCTATCATGTGGATCCCTCCCATGTTAGGAATCAAACAGGGAGTCTGGCAGCAGCGTTTGCTGGGCACGTAAAGTGTTTCGCGGAGGAGCAGATTCAAGGGTGGAGGAAAGCGCTTAGAGAAGTTGCTGAACTTGCAGGGATGGTCTTGGTAAACCAAGCCAATGGGTAACCCCTTTTGTTTTCCTCAAAACCCATTCTAGTTGCTCATAAACTATTCTGTTTTTATGTTCCTTCATCTTTTTTGGTATATATATTGTTTGCGCCGATAGATAAACTTACAATTGATTTGTGCGCCCGCGACACAATTGATTAAAAGTATGGGATATTTTTTACCCCTCGCGCCTAGGGAGTTCCCTAAAGAGAGAAATTATGACGAACAGATGAAAATTAAATATAAAAGACTGCGCGCCCATTAGAGACAAAAAGAGCTTTCGTTTGATTGTGAATGTTTACACACCAATGTTTTCAAGTCTGAAAACTGAACTTCCTATAGATAGGCAACAAAAGCTTCTAAACAGAAGACAAAGAAAGAAAAAAGACTTGAAGTAAGTCTTGATATGTTTGGTTGATTATTGATGATGATCATTATTCCTTCTTTGGCCTACTATTTATACTAGAGGCTTTATAGAAAATAACTACCATTACAAGATAAACTACCCACTTAGGAAATAACTAGCCACTATGAGTAATCAACCACACTTGTCCCTTATAAATTGGGACACATTCTCATAAGTTGATTTTTTCCAATTCTTAAATCTTCCATTATCGCTTTAGAAATAATAATAAAAGGTAAATGTCATTTAGTGGCATTTAATCAAAATGAAGTCATTAGTGAAAAAAAAATATTTTCTGGTGCAAACATATATATATATATATATATATAAACACGGTCTCTTTTTTTTTTTTCACGGAATACCCTTTTCAGGTTAAAGTGTTATCAAAAGATATATATAAGGTGTTTTTTATTTCTTATAAGATATTAAAAAATATTTCCTTAAAAATACCCTTATTGATACACACACACACACATACATATATCTATGTGTGTGTATGTATGTATGTATGTACATACATACATCTACATCTATATCTGTACTACTTATAAAAGTATGAATAATCTTGTAAATCATTTTATTCTATTTTTGCCCTTCGTTAATCACACACACACACACACACATGTATGTATGTATGTATGTATGTATGTACATACATACATCTACATCTATATCTGTACTACTTATAAAAGTATGAATCTTGTAAATTATTTTATTCTATTTTTGCCCTTCGTTAATCACTCCAATAACAATCATACCCTTTCATAAATACTACATTATTATCCTACTTTTTCATAAATACTATTATTAATTATTAATTTTGTAATCATTTTCGGTTTTGCCCTCTGTTAGTTATTCCAATGACAACCCTATCCTTCTCTAATTAGTTTTTTTGTAATGCATTTAATGAACATTAGGTCATAAATTTAATCTAAACATACATTTACACATTGAAAAACAAAATGTGTGATTGTGAAAAATATATATTTGTGTGTGTGTGTGTGTGTGTGTGTGTGTGTGCACGCGCTACCTATAATAGTATGAATGTTTAAATCATTTATGGATAGCTATGTCCTCCGTTAATTACGTCAATTACATTCTTATCTTTCTTTTATTACTCCTTTTTAAATTTTGATGAAATTAAAAGAACATTGGGTAATGAATATATTATACACTTTGGACAATAAAAAGTGTGATGAGAAAGAAAAACAAAACAAAGAAATTATTTTATTACTCCCTTTTTAATTTGGTTAAAATGAAATAAACATTGAATATTGAACTGGTTAATGAGAACTGTGATTTCTTTTTCTTGCATTTTTAGGTTAGCAAATAATTAACGAATTGAAAAACTGAAAAAAAAAATAAAAATAAAGAAACTAAAATACGTGAAAAATCAATTAAGAAACAAAAAAATTGTTATAAAAACAAGAACAAAAAAGGGTTAAATATCCATAAAAAAACAAGGCTTAAATATGGTGCTAATTTGAACTGAAAATATGTTTCGTATTACAGTTGAATCACGGCAAATAGGGTTTACCAAAATCGAATTGCGTTGTTCGGATCCGATACCATCAGCCTTCACTCTCTCTTCCTCTATATATATATTTTTTTCCTTTTTCACGAGCACAGGTGCACAGACTTCTTCTCTCTCTCTCTCAATCTCTCTCTCTCTCTCTCTCTCTCTCTCTCTCTCTCTCTCTCTCTCTCTCAGCCATGATTTCAGAAGAAAGAGGACAAAGAGACGGCTGTTCTCAAGGTGCAACTATATATATAAAAACCCTAAAAGGGAAATTATCAAAGGCAGCCCCTCAATTTTTTGTTGGTTATTCAAAGTTTACCCAACATTTTCTATTATTACGAAAAGACCAAAAATATATTATTTACTATAGTTTCCATGCTAGGAAAATTTTATTGTGTTTGATACTCTACCTCGTTTCCTTATTCGACGCTAAAAGTCGCTAAATGTATATCGAAAGCTAAGGTAGATGGTTCGCAGCTAAAAATACACGTCGACGTAAAGTATAAAAAAAAATATCTTCGCTAAAAGATTGCCCATAATATTCGGTCACACTAATCGTCACTAAACACTTCGATCAATATTACTTATAATGGCTATCGATAATTAACAACTTATGGTTCTTAAAAATTTAATCGCTAAAGGTTACCTACAAAATATCGTCTATGCTAATCAACCTATGTATTGCGTATGAAAATCGTCGCTTAAAAATAAATTAAACCACTAGGCATTATTATAGCTCGGGGTGTTACATTCTCCCCCACTTATAAAAATTTCGTCCTCGAAATTTCACAACATTGTCAATGTCCAACACTACACTTTCACTACTTACTCCCAAACGAAAGTGTCACCGAATCTTACACTTAACTTCCAAAATGTGAGTCGGGAACACTTAACTTCCAAAATGTGAGTCGAGAACATAAAAAACAGCTCAGAACATTTCACTATCGTATATGATTACGAATATAACCTAGGGTTTCATAATCGAACCAACCGGATACCATTACTCAACCTCGCAATATTTAGCCAATTCCTATAATCACTCACACATCAATGCCTCAAATAAAATGATATACCCGCTGCACTTTCATTGCGTACTCCGATACCTAGCCTCTACTATGGTTCACTAAATTATTAAATCTTTCATTATCCCTAATATCGATACTTAGGTTTCCTCTCACAAGTTTCTAAAGCCTACATAATCATAAACCCATGGTCGGTAACTTGTTCACCTAGGTTCCAGTCTAAGAATTGTAATACCTAAGCTCTGATACCAACTGTAACACCCCGAAATTTTCGGAACGTTAACACTCAATCTATGACACTAAGACAATGATAACCTCATAAACAAATGGATAATTATCAACAGAGCATCTAAATCTTTAATCAAACAATACTCTCAGTCTACTGTCATAAATGATACATCAAACGAAGTATAAAACTTTTAAATAATAATCATTACCCGCATAGAGGTTCTAACATCAATACCAAAATTTAATGTCTTTTCTTTTGCTCGCTCAGCTCTAATCCTTATTCGTGCAACTTAATGCTGGCTATCACCTGCGGAAGGAAGTCAAAAGAGAGTGAGCTTTCAGGAGCCCAGTAAGATCGATCAAAGATTTAAAACAACAAAACGATTCGGACGAGTTTTTCATATAGAGTCAAACGAAACTTTTTAAGAGTATTTTCAATAAAACAAAATATTTCGATATAGACGAACAATACAATCGGTTTTTCATTCAAGTCCAATAACATCTTTTTGGGGGAATTTTGCTTTTGATGAAATCACTGCAATAAGATATAAACACAGGGACGAGTATTCAACTCAATCCCATAAATCAATAGTTATTTCAAAACAGTTCAAGTGCAATAAAACATAAATAGGAAATATTGAACATGAGCAGTACGCTGTAGCAAAGCCACCCCGACAGTGCTCGATACGCTTTAGATATGCATATGTACACTGACTAGTCCATCTAGGTACTAGTTAAACTCATCCAACAGACCATCCTTATAACACCAACAATACAGATCATTCTTATGGCTCCCAAGTTACTAACTCATGTCAACATTGAGAAACAATAAATATAATTCAAAACATTTTATGATAATTGAATCGATAAAACATATGAGAATAAACAAAGAATTCCAAATGATTGCTTAAGGTTCAAGTTAGGGTTTCACTGGCAAAATCCAAATATTATCAGAAAAATTTATAAAATAATAGTTCAATAATTTTTTTGCAAAACCATTAAGATTAAAGCATATGGATTCAGATGACGAGTAGGGTTCGGAGAGAAAATCCTTACCTCGGTCCATGCTAAGCAATGCTACACAATCTCGATCAATAATCATTTGAATCAACCTAAATTAATAATTTATTTATTTGTAAACAATATATGTTTAATATACTGTAACTCTAATATTAACTACCCACCACGTGCTCACTTCTAACCTCGAAATTGCGTGACTCGAAAAGGGTTTCGCACACGATCAACCTAACTAACCGAAAATCATGTACGTTACTTAATACGTAACGATATCCCAAAATTCATAATTACCAACAATTTTATAGCTTAAAACATTAATAAAAGTCAAAATGTGAATTTTCTGAGATTTTGAATATTTTTGAATTAAAATAATTTCCTTAAATTCAGTAAAAACCCATAAATTGCCAAAATTGATTCTAGCTGAAAATAAAGTCCCATAATCTTTGTAACAGCTTCAAAATATGTATAAAAATTATAGAAACTTAAATCAGAAATTAAAAGGCACTAAAACTATTTTTAAATTATTCATTT
This sequence comes from Escallonia rubra, assembly GCA_033065855.1. Lineage (NCBI taxonomy): Eukaryota > Viridiplantae > Streptophyta > Magnoliopsida > Escalloniales > Escalloniaceae > Escallonia > Escallonia rubra. The sequence continues at coordinate 25,925 of JAVXUO010002396.1, forward strand.
TCTAAAAACAATGCGATACGGAAACCATAGAAAATCAACTCCTAAAATCATCAAATTTAAACTGACTCTTATTTATGCCATAAAGACATTACTATATTTTTTCCCAGAATATTTTCAAGGTTTTAAGTCTCCAAAAGAATTTTACGAATCTAAAATTACAGAAAATATTAAAAATATATATGATTTCAGAAAATTATATAATTTTGCCATATATTCTAATATGGCCTAGCGTATCATACTGTAAAGTCTTACATGTTAACGATAATCGTGTGTTACCCTATGCATGTATCGTACTTAACTGATTCCAAACTCTACTCTTTGTAGAGGTTGGTCATGATTCCAACCTCCACTCTTTGTAGAGGTTGGAATCATGACACTTTTTTTTTTCTTTTACACCACCCAACCGCTAAACTTAGTAGCGGTTGGAATCGGCCATACAATTTTCATTAAAAAAACCCTAAGTGGTCCCACTTTTTCATTAAAAAAATCCTAAAAAATTAGGTGTCCTCCCAATTGCTACACTTTGTAGCGGTTGGGAGGAAATTCGTGGGCCCCCAACCGCTACTCTTTCTTGCGGATGGGGTTTTTTCAGCTTTACGGGGCATTTTTGTCAATTTTTGCAACCGCTTGAAAGAGTGGCGGTTGCAACTTTAAAAAAAAAAAAAAAACAGATCTGGGCCATCCACGAGTACACGTGGACAGCTAGATTTATGGTGGAGAAATTGTTATTTCTCCACCGGTGGGTGTGGATCGGCTCCATATATATATATATATATATATATATATATATATATATGTGTGTGTGTGTGTGTGTGTGTGTGTGTGTGTGTGTGTATTTGTGTGTGTACGCGCACACACACATATACGTTTTTGTTAGAGTTAAGGTTATTTGACTTTTATAAAAGAGAAAATATATATATATGAAGCCCTATAAAATTACCCTTGGACTATGACATACTTTTTGAGTAATTTTTTTAAAAAAAAAATCCTATCAAAATTTACCTCCATTCATGTTAAAACTAAACTACCTTATTACTGCTATATCTTATCCATGAAATTTGATTAAAAAAATAACTTTCATTGAACAGATTGAGTTCTGTGTATCTTTTGAATTACTTAATTTGCATGTATAAAATTTTCAACACAACATATTAGTATATTGAAGTTATCATAAACTAAGGTTTATTTCTAAGTTTCAAATATGGATATATTGGTGTAAAGAAGCTAACATAAAGCCGGTGTTTTTGTAACTTTTTTAAATGCAAATGTAATCATGACTTTTAAGAATCATTAGACCGAACCATTCTGCTTCTAATTATAATTCAAGTCCGTGTCAAATAAATATTCATAAGTTTAAATTAGGTCATTGGAATATCTCATTTGCATGATAACATGTTCTTCACATGATTATTTCTCTGTATGTTTCACTGTAATCCGAATATCATATATTTGAATTTTAAACGTGAATATATAGTATAAACTTAAGTAGAGCGGGTGGAGATCCAGCTCTACCGTCCAAAAATGACCAAGGGGTTAAATGGCTAAACATTTGTTTACTAAACAAATACCGTTCTAAATTTAAAAGGTTTACAAAAATTAGGGTACTTTTGACTATTAAAAGTGTGATGCTAGATTACAACATTTTTGGCTGAACCAAACATTTTGTTGCTAGAGAGGTTGAAGTTCACTAATGTATTTTCTACGGACAAAAGAATATGAGTTTAACCAAAAAGGGTGTGGATCTAGTCCCAAGTGTATAATAATGATCCAAAGGGGCTAAATGGTGATGCCAAGGAAAGTGGGTTCGTACTTACGTGGAGGTGCCACAAAGGCTGCAGTCCGAGTCAGCTTCCAAGTATGTTGATGTGAGACACAGCAAGGGTGGAACAAGGGCAGAGACCAAGGGCTTCCCAGACAGAGCTTGAGGGTGGCAGTGCTGCGAGGGCGATAGCGCAGGATGAATATACGACGACAGTCACAGTCCGATGCTTAGGTCCAAAGTCAGGGTCCTGTATGTTTCTGTCTAGGATTCTAGAGTGCGAAAGTGAAACTGTGAGAATGAAGAAAAAGTCCAACCATTATGTTATGTCCAAATGAATTCTCAAGACCTCTATTTATAGAGATTGAGATGATGATGTCATTAACCGACACGTGGCGCTCCCCGGGAGTGACACGTCACCGGGGGGTCCACGGGTGCCGGTGCTCCACGGACTGTCGGATCGCATATTCACCCGGCCTGCTCCTCACAGCGTCGCTCTGTCTGTCTGGAAAGACTGGCTCCCACAGCGTCGGTGTGGCCAGAGAACCCCCTTGATCTAGCCTCCAATCCAAGCCCTTGCGGAGTCCCACAGGCCTGGCAGCGGTGGGGAAGACCCGACGCCCAACTGCCAGGTGAACTAGGCGCGATGCCCTCCGAAGACCTGCTCCCGTCTCGGAGTGACCCGGGGGTCATAGTCCCTAGGGGTGCCGACGCAAGCCCCCAGTGCCAGAGCACGTAGGCCAGTCACGCAGGCACCCTGACGGAGATAGTGTCCCGGAGGAGTCGCCTATTCCGCAGGCCGAGGTAGCATCCCGGAGGAGCCGTCTACCTGGCAGAAGGGGAGTCTTCGTGCCGAAGCACTTGGAGCTCCCTGGCAGAGATAGTGTCCCGGAGGAGTCGCCTATCCCCGCGGGTGAGTCCTTGTGCCGGAGCACTCGGAGCATGTCAAGGTAGCATCCCGGAGGAGCCGTCTACCCGACTGGCCGAGGTAGCATCCCGGAGGAGCCGTCTACCTGGCGGAAGGGGAGTTGAAGAGCTCCCTGGCAGAGATAGTGTCCCGGAGGAGTCGCCTATCCCCGCGGGTGAGTCCTTGTGCCGGAGCACTCGGAGCGAGTCAAGGTAGCATCCCGGAGGAGCCGTCTACCCGACTGGCCGAGGTAGCATCCCGGAGGAGCCGTCTACCTGGCGGAAGGGGAGTTGAAGAGCTCCCTGGCAGAGATAGTGTCCCGGAGGAGTCACATATCCCCGCGGGTGAGTCCTTGTGCCGGAGCACTCGGAGCCATCAAGGTAGCATCCCGAAAGAGCCGTCTACCCGACTGGCCGAGGTAGCATCCCGGAGGAGCCGTCTACCTGGCGGAAGGGGAGTTGAAGAGCTCCCTGGCAGAGATAGTGTCCCGGAGGAGTCGCCTATCCCCGCAGGATGATGTACACTCCAGAGAGTGGGTTGAAGCATGTTCCATGACCAAGGCAAGGTGCGCATGGTGTGATGAATGAGTGTGGTGCCCGGGGGCATGATGACATGATTGTGGCGCATGGGCGCGATGAAGTGAGTAAGGTGTCGGGAGCACGTCTATGTCAATGGCGCGGCGCATGGGCGCGACGGAGTGCGTAAGGTGCCGGGGGCATGTTTGTGTCAATGGTGGCGCATGGGCGCGTGCGTAAGGTGCCGGGTGCACGTTTGTGGCAATGGTGGCGCATGGGCACGACATAGTGTGTATGGTGCCGGGGGCACGGTAGTGTGACAGAGAGCCTGGGGGCACGGCTGTATCAGCGGCGCGGCGCACGGGCGCGGCGAAGTGTTGAAGTGCGACGCCCGGACGCCGGCGACAGGGTCGCGGAGTTGTGTCCGGGCGACGGGGTCGCGGAGTTGTGTCCGGGCGACGGGGGTCGCAGAGTTGTGTCCGGGCGACGGGGGTCGCGGAGTTGTGTCCGGGCGACGGGGGTCGCGGAGTTGTGTCCGGGCGACGGGGGTCGCGGAGTTGTGTCCGGGCGACGGGGGTCGCGAAGGATGCAAGGCCTCTTGGAGAGAAGTGAAGGTGTTAAGGATAGAGATCAAAGGCCAAACCATAGGGGGAGGCCAAGGCCAACCTCAAGGGGAGGCCGAGGCCGACCCCCATGGGGAGGCCGAGGCCGACCCCAAGGGGAAGGCCAAGGCCAAGGCCGACCCCAAGGGGGAGGCCAAGGCCAACTTCCTTGGGCAAGTGCCATGGCGCGTCGACGGGTGATGGGCGAAGTGCGACGGTCGAAGTGTCATGACGCTTTGCGCGAAAGAGAGCTTCTTAGTGACGAAAGTGAGAAGTGCACGTGACTTGAGCGTGCATGCTTTGACCGGTTGTGAGCGTTGAAAATGAATGTTGCTTGTGCGGACGTGTCATGCAAAATGGGACCACAGTGGGCCTTTGGGTACGACCAGAATAGGTTGGGAACAAATGGTTAAACATTTTTTTCCCTTAAAAAGATCCTTCTTTATTTTAAAAGGTTTAAATAAACTGGAACATTTATTGCAAAATACAAACATTTTTTTACTAAAGAGGTTAAAAGTGCACCAATCAAATAAAAAAAACACCTTAATTTCTGCTACTTCTATGAGAACTATTCCTAAGTTCAGGTATTATTAATTTTTTTTCTTTTTTTAATGTGGACCAGCTATTCCATCTACTAACTTTTGAATTTGAATGCAACCTTGAATTTATCGCTGTGGGACCATATTGGCTTTTTAGATGAATAGATGTAATACTATCATCTAAATTATTATAGTGCTAAAAATAAAAATCTTGTGGCAAATTTGTCACAAGATTATACGTTGAATTACATGCACAACAAATAGCCTAATATACACTACAAGAAAAAGCAGGGGCATGCAAGGTTAAAACAAAAGACACCAACCGCCACCACTTGCTCCCTATCAACCACCACACCAAACACCGCCACTTCCTCGCTATGAGCCACTATACTTGTCCATAGTAAATTAAAACCCAATACAATCCACATCCCAAAACCCACTCGCCTGCCATGTGGTGATTGAAAATTATATGGTGTGGTGACTAAAGATTATGTGGTGTGTGGTGGTTCAGGCGACAGTGCGTAGCATGGGGGTGGTGATTTGTCAGATGGTTGTGGGGGGTGTGTTTTTGGGTTTGGGGTTGCCTCGTCTTGCCGCCTCTAGGGCGGAGGGTGGTGTACAGGGAATCGTGCTTGGCAAATGTGATATCGTGGGTGGTGGTGATGTCGGTGCAATGAGTCGTCGTGCTTGTCCAAACTGAGATCGCGTCACCGATCAATTTTCTTCTAGGAAAAGAGCTTCTTACCAACGCGGTTGGTGGTGATGCCGTGTTGGACAACGGCGTGGGTGATGTTGATGGGGGCGGGTCTGAGATCTAAGATGGCCTCCTGACCTTAGAGACGTCAAAAGATAGGACTGAAAGGTGGCGAGCTTGTAGAGGGTGGTGGCAGGGGGAGATGGTGGCGGCTGTGTAGTAGAGAGAGGTGGTGCCAGATTAGAAAAAATACTGAGAGAAAAGGTGATTTACCAACAAAAAAAAAAACTCCAAATCACCTCTTTAGTAAGTTCTTTGGGGGGGGGGTGTATTTGTTGCGGCACTTATGCAATTCTGTGGTGCCAGATAGCTGGAATGAATTTTGAGGAATGCTACTGCGCATAAACTTAGGAGCGCCCAGCAATAATTGACCCAGCCTAACTGGTTCACATTAAACACTTTACCTTTTTATCAATACTTTTTCAGCTACAAATTTTGAACTTCTACTAATATCACTTTAGTTATAGTTTTAAACGTTTTCTCCTTTCCTAACTTTTATCTCATATTTCCTCAACTTATATGCATGTCACATAACTATATTACACAGGATTGGATAATTCCAATACATGCACTTCACATTACATTTTATGTGTTTCAAATTGTCTCTAGAACAGTTTCTTCCCCTTTTTTTTGGTGATATGGCTAAGCCAAACTTGTATTGTTTTGTGAGAGTTAAATGTTTGTGAAACTGATTATCATGTTAGTGTAACTTGAATAACAAGATGTAGTATGAAATAATCAAGATTCTTTTTATTGGCAACTTGATGTAATAAAACAAAAAAGTATGATAAATTTTGACAAATATTGTTGGTGATTGGCACTAAAATTTCGCATTTAAAAGTAAGGTCACGTTTCTTTAATGAGCTTTCAATGCTTCGAGTCTTTGATTAGCAATTCACAATAAATTTACTTTGGTTTAACAAATATAGTCGTACTAATTAATTTAGTTGTGTTTATCACTAAGTTCTATAACTTTTTTATTCTGAATCACTACTTAATGTGCAAAGCACGTGACGTTTACTAGTGTGATCTAAGATGAACGTACCCTATCAGTCCAATTTTCTTATGCCATATTAAAAGTTGTACTGCATTCGTGATTGCTGTTGGTGAGGTAAGGTGGTTGTGAATTAATCTAGCAACCGAGAGGCAAAGAAGGAATTGTACAATGATGAATTTAGAAAGGTGGAAGGATTATCTTTTGAGGTGCGCAACCCGTTTGGACATGTGAACTGGCATAAAACAACACTGCCCTAAAAATAAAGAATTTATTCTTCTAGGGTTATCTAATCAGTGGCGAGGAGTGGTGGGCAATGAAAAAATGTTGGTTGCTACCTCGGTTGGAGGAATCTTCATCTTCCTCCTATATAGCGACAATCAATCGTCTCTAAATGTTTCTAGTGACCTTTATTTAGTGACGCTATAAACGTATTGCTAATAATTATCCCTGAAAGTGTTAGAAGAAAAGTCATTAGAAACATTTAACAGCAATTAATTGTCACTATACACGGGATTGGAAGAAGATTCCTACAACCTGAGTAGCAGCCAAATTTTGTTCGTGGACAATTGCTCACCTTTTTTTCTTTTTTGTTATCAAACTCATTTCATGAAATAAAAGTACAAAGGATCATACATCAAAAGACTAATTCCCCGTGTCATCCATTGGCAAAAGGTTATGAGAAATGAATGACATGGAACCAGACCAAAAAAGTGGTTGTTGTCGGCCCATTTAGCCAAGTTATGGGCCAAACTATTTACAATCGTGCTAGCTTTAAGAAAGCACTAGCAAGTAGGGATCGCAATTAGATTCATAACCAGCGGATCTTCAACCCGCCCGCTCCACTAAGAGCTGGTTATTTTAACTTTGACCGAGTTATGGGCGGGTATGGTAATTTTTTTAAAATTCGCAGCAGGTTAGAGTCGGATATGATATTCTGTCCAATCTATTCCAGTATTCGACCTGCCCCACGACCCGCACCCACCCCGGTATACTAACCCTATACATCAGAAAATCTCAGTCGTCCATCCTAGCATATATATACTTTTTATCCAAAATCCTAAAATGTTATGTCTTCTCTCAGTCTCTGCTGACTTACCCGCGGCTGCTCTTTTTCTTATCTTCTCTCCCTCTCCCCCGTTAGCCCCCCACGGCCAAAAACCTCACGACCACCTAATTGGCAGCCACAACCATGTTCAACCTCCTACTTCTCAGGTTCTGCGGCAACAAGAACAACATCGAGTCATCGGAGATCTTATCGGAATGGTCGCAACCACAGATCTGTCACCGCTTCTCCTTCGACGAGATCATATGTGCCACCCACAACTTCAACCGTCACATGCTCATCGACGGCGACAGCTACGGGTCTGTGTTGATGGCCTTCCTCAACAACGGTAGCACAGTCGCTCTGAAGCACCGAAGCCTCTCCTACTGCCAGGGCTCCGCTGAGTTCCGCTCCGATATCGAGCTCCTCTCCCGCAACATCGTCTCCTTCATCAGCTACTGCACGGAAGGCGTCGAGATTATCCTCGTGTACGTGTATAGGGAAGTGTGGGGCGGGGACGGGTTTTCTAAATAAACTTAGGATCGGTTAGTTTATTGCACATACATGACCCGGTGGCGGGGCAAGGTTTTAGGACGACTGGGGCGGGTACGGATTTTATAAGATCCGCATTCGACCCGCCTCATTGCATTCCTACCAGCAAGAAAGGATCTTCAGTTTTCCTCTCGCTTCCTCAATTTGGCGAAGCATTTCCAGCTTTGAGCAACGTCTTGATTGTTGAGCCAGTTGACTATCGTTTGAGCATCTCCTTCAAAAAGGACATGAGTGCATTTATTTCGAATAGCCATATCAATAGCAAGGAGAACAGCCAGCGCTTCAGCATGTTCCGGATCCGTAGTTATCACAGATTGAGCTTGGGCGGCAATTACAATACTAAGATGGTTCGAGATGATCGCTGCTTGGATAGATCTGTTTTCTCAACCTTGAAACGATAAAAATTACTGCCCAAATTTGGAAAGAAACAAGGACAGGTTACATCATAATATAGTTACCCACCTTACATTGCGTAAAGTATATATTAACCTCTGCCCATGGCTTTGTACTTGGTGAAACAAAATTAGATTTAGATGTATAACAATATGGTGATGTAGAGGTATAGCACATTGATGTGCAAATACAGTGTGTTTTTTGTATAAATTAGACATTTCAAGAAAAAAGCTTTTGCCGAGAGAGAGAGAGTTATTGGCACGCACTCGAATTTTTTGAGCTGATCCAGTGTTTATAATCATTACAAACTGCAGGCATGAAGGAAATTTCATCCAGAAAATTGTCAAAGTAATTGAGAATAGAGTAAACCACAGAGCCTTGGACCTTCCTTCAACTCTAGTAGGGATGGATTCTCGAGTCAAAGACATCAATTCGTGGTTACAAGATGGATCACCTAAAGCTGACATTATGGTATTATGTGGGATGGGTGGCATAGGAAAGACAACAATTGCCAGATATGTTTTCAATCTAAATTTTAATAGATTTGATAGAAGTAGCTTTCTTGCAAATATCAGGGAGAGTTTTGAGAAACCTGATGGACTTATTAGCTTGCAAAGACAACTTCTTGCAGACATTTCTAGGAGGAAAAAGATTGAAATATTCAGTGTTGATGATGGCATCAATAAGATCAAACTTTCCATGTCTGATAAAAGGGTTCTTCTTGTTTTTGATGACGTCGATCAAAAAGAGCAACTACAAGCAATACTCGGGATGCAAAATTGGTTTGTAGGAAGCAGTAAAGTTATCATCACCACAAGGCATGTGAGGCTGCTTCGCGCTAATGATTCTAAGTATGAGATCCATAATGTCGACAAATTGGACAGCAACGAGTCACTTGAGCTCTTCAGTAGGCATGCATTTGGACATAATCGCCCTAATGAACCCTTTGTGCAGCTCTCAAAAAACGTAGTGCGTCGATGTGAAGGACTTCCTCTAGCTCTTGAGATTTTGGGGTCTTCTTTATATGGAAGAAGTATTGATCTTTGGCAGAGTGCAGTAGAGAAATTGGAAGCTATTCCTAACAATCAGATCTTGAGAAAACTTAAAATTAGTTACGACTCCTTAGAAGATGACCATGACAGGAACTTGTTCCTTGACGTAGCTTGTTTCTTTGTCGGAGAAGACAAAGATCATATGGTTACAATACTAGATGAATGTGAAGTCCACACAAGAATTGGGGTTCAAAATCTCACGGACAGATGTCTCTTAAGAGTTGACGGATATAACAAGATAATGATGCATCAAATGCTTCGGGATATGGGAAGAGAAATTATACGCAAGGAATCACCTAAGGACCCTGGAAGGCGCAGTAGGCTGTGGCATCACAAGGATTCCTTCAGTGTGCTGAAAAATAATTCTGTACGTAAATGGAACTCCTGTGTATGCATTGATTTTAATGATTTACATTACCCAAACTTGTTATTTATCTACTTGCACTCTATTCTACAGGCCAAGGTGGAACTGGAAATTGAAGGCCTTGCTCTTGATATGCATATGTTGAAAAGAGATAAGACAGTCTTTTGTATCAATAGAACAAGACCCGGCGGCTTTGGCTTTTTCTCCTGGCCTGTTGCAAACAGCACTTGTAACAACTTCGACGAGATGGACTTGAAAGCTGATGCCTTTCCAAGGATGTGTAAACTGAGGCTGCTCCACATTAATTACTTGCATTTGACCGGAGACTTTAAAGGATTTCCTAAGGAGATAAAATGGTTGCGTTGGCATGGATGTCCTCTGGAATATATACCAAGCGACTTTCCGTTGGAGAGCCTGGTTGCCATTGACATGAGCTATAGCAACCTAAAAACTGGTTGGTGTGGAACTAAGGTATTACCCTCGACTTTCTCGTTTCTTTTTTCTCTTCATTTTTTTGGTGATAAACTAGGTGTAAATAAAGATTAAAGATTCGTATTGATGTGTCACCTTTCCAAAATGTCGATGGCAGGAAAATTTTGCACATCGCTAGGGCATCAATTATAATTCAAAACTTAACTTCTTTCTTAATATTGTTTTTCTTACAGTCGCTAGAATGTTTAAAAATCGTTGACCTGGGTAACTGTCAAGGCCTTACTAGTACCCCTGACTTCTCAATACTCCCCATACTCGAGAGACTGATTCTAAAGAAGTGTTCAAGGTTGATTGAGGTTCATGCATCCATTGGGAATCTTGAGAATTCACTTCTTTACTTGAATCTGGAAGACTGTATAAGTCTAAGTAAGCTTCCGAGAGAAATTGGTGAGCTAAAAGTTCCACATACACTGATCATTTCTGGTTGTTCGACTCTCGCGGAGTTCCCCATTGAGATTGAGCGTTTGCAAGCATTGCAAGTGTTTCATGCTGACAGGATCGCCATGGGTACAATACACCCTACGACTTTGGTGGATACATCATGGCATGCCTTCATACGGATGCGGACTTGGGTGTCAAAACCAAGAAAAACTCCGGAACTCTCGTGGGCATCTCTACCATGCTCTTTAGTGAACTTGAGTCTTGCGGGTTGCAATCTGTTTGATGATGCTTTTCCGAGCGAGTTGGGTAACCTGCTTTCACTTCAAAACTTAAACCTAAGTTGGAATCCAATTAGCTGCGTGCCAACTTGTATCAAAGGTCTGACTAGGCTCCAGAGACTTAATTTAGAGCATTGCCCAAGGCTCCAATCAGTTACAGGGATCCGTGTTCTTGAACACATAAACTTGTACAACTGCACGGCGTTACAAAAATATGAATCACAAACACCATCCTGCAACATAGTAGAATGCAATAATCTAGTGGAGATGACACTTTGTTTCGAGCTGATTCCAATTGATGACACACGTGTAGCCTTTGTGAAGTATCAGTTGGAACCCATGAACAACATTGAAATGATAACGTACCATAGCACAACAAAAACTGCGAGGAAAGGCCCCATTCAGGTGACCTCTCTCTCTCTCTCTCTTTCTCGCCTGAATACTCAGATCTTTTTACTAAAGTCAAAAGTATGTTTTCAATTTACAGGTATTATTTGAAGGTTGTGGATTACTGAGCACCTTTTATCCTGGGAGCCAAGTTCCAGCCTGGTTCAGTACTAAGATTAGGGGCTCCTCACTATCTTTTACTGTGCCCTCAAGTCCTCATACAATTACCGGTGGCATTTGTATGTGCCTTGTATGCTTCGTCTATTCTATGAAGGAACAAGATGAGGAGGAATTCTATGCCATATTGAGTAATGAGACCAAAGATTTAAAATTGATCTATGGCCCAACTTGCGATGGACATCCAAAACCGAATGAAGATATGAGCTGGGTAAGCTATTGGATGCTCGAGAATGAAAAGTTGGAAGCTGGCGATGAACTAACGATTTTTTTACTTTCCACAAAGGCTGTGGAGGTAAGGGAGATTGGGTTCCATCTTATGGACCTAGACGTAAGGGAAGAAGCAGATGGTGTGGAGGTAAACCAGCCAGCAAATCCTTCTTCGGATCCCTACCCTGAAAATTTTGTGAGACGTTCAGGGAGCACGCGACTGTTTGGCCAGGGCACAATTAGAAACACTGTGAAAGATTTGTTGAAGGATGTAGGAGTTACATGGGATCCTTGTCAAGCAGAATTCCAATTTTGTAGTCTTCCTGCAAGCCACGCTCATTGGAGTGTTGGCGACCAAAATCTTGAATTGGTTATTGATATGTTCTCCTCTCGCTGATGTGGTTTTGGTTCATAAGTCATAACACTGCTATGTCATGCAGTAAGGATCGGAATTGGTTGTTGCTTGATTATCAGGAAAATGATACACTTGTAGCTTGCGGCTTTGCTGCTTGTGGATGCAACAACGGTCTCACCAGGTTTCTGCTGCTGCTGTCAAGTGCGATCTATTGCAGATTCTTGGAGTTGCCGTCATAGCTGATTTCTGGAATACTTGTCTTTTGCCGTGTGGCATTTATCATTTGGCCGTAATTTCTTTTTGTTGCTGGTGTTTTCTGCTAAAATCTTTATTTTGCTGAGACCTGTTTTGTAGGGATTCCAGTTAATAATTGACTTCTCTTGGAAGTTGCTCTGTTTCCCAAAATTACTCATTTTTTAAATTACTTTAAAGTTCTTTCTTATCCCATACCCCTTGCTGTTCTCTGTTACATAAGGTTTGTTGTGTACAAGAATGTCCAGTGGAGGTGGTGCCCTACTCCACTATTGGTCTGCTCATATTATCTGATATTTTTTAGTTGAATACTTCCACGGTTCATCTTTGGCCTCTGTTAGTGATCATAAATGTACTGTGCAGGTGAGCTTCCATGTGTGCTTCATGCTGAGCCCTTAAACCTCTGGTGCTTGTTTGAAAAAACTTAGGCTGCTACTTAAGTTAAAAAGTTAAAGGAATCTTCCTCCCATCCTCCAATAGTGACTATAAATTATCACTAAATATTTTTAGTGACTTTTATTTAGTGACATTAAAAAAATACTGGTAAGAATTGTCGCGGAAAGTGTTAACAGAATAACCACTAAAAATATTGAACAACTATTAATTGTCACTATATACAGAGTTGGGTTGGAGGAAGATACCTACAATCCAAGTAGGCCTCAAAATTTGTTCTGCTTGTTTTGGTTGAAGATCGCCAATAACACCTCAGTTTAAGCCGCGGTCATGCGAGATATCAACTTTGTCTGGTTGGCTAGTAGTTAGCTATAATGCTGATCTTCACCTAGCTATTCCTAATTGACTGGTATGCTGTTCTGTTTCAAAGGTGAAGTTCAGGTGTTGAGAGTACTTGGGACTCTTTTAAGCAGCATTTAGGGGCACGTGTAGAGATTATGCCTTTCGGTAATGTTTTGTAGTAAACTTGACAATGTAAAATGCATGCCTTGGCCACGTAATTTGAGGGGGTGAGGAAGTAGAGCATAAAAGGGCAGCATTTTGCTTCTCCAGTACAAACCTAGTCAGTAGTCATGCCATTTATTGATGAAGAGTGATTGAAAAGAGAGTTTGGGTGCTCTAGCACAACGAGAAGTGAACTATGCCCTTTGCTACAATATGGGTGGGGTGAGGCTGATATAATCCCTACAACAATATTTCATACTGAAGTTTTCAAGGAGGAAAGTTGTGAAGCCAATTCTGGTCAATATCTTCTTTTACCACATTCATCTTGAGATTGCTGAGATGATTCTCATAAGGTCGCCAAAGAATGGCAGTGTCTTCATCACACATCACTGCTTCTAACTGGTACAAGTCCTTTACTGATGGTGGCAGCTCATCTAGTCCCCAGCAGCCTCCCATATGGAGTGTCCTTAAACCCCTTAACTCGCCCATTCTGGCAATCTACAGAGTCTTAAACAATGAGATATATCAAGAAAGCTTAATCTCTGGAGGCTTCCAATTGACTCTGGTAACTCTAGCAGAGTTGTACAAGAGTTCAGGCGCAGTACTTCTAAGTTTGTCAGCCTTTCAAATCCCCCCGGAAGCGCACCTAATTTGTAACAATATGTAATGCTGAGCTTCTTAAGATGGACAGTATCATATAGTCCAATAGGCAATGCTACTAAATCTTCACAGTATTCTATCTCCATCTCCACGAGATTTGGAAACATATCAGTATAGTTCACAAAAAACTTGTCAATCTCACACATAATCAAGGACAGTTTCTGCAGATTCCCCATTTGACTTGAGCATGTACAGATGTACTTAAGAACGAAAGTGAAACCTGTTCCATCCTGATTCTCCTTAAGCTGGATATATTGCCAAGCAAAGTTAAGTTGCTTACTTTTGCAGCAGAGGAAACATAACTTGTGAGAATTAGGACCTTCAGTTGGTCCATCTTAAGCATGAAGTGGGGAAGGGTGTAACTCCTTGACCTGAAGTTCAATATAAGAACCTCAACTGCAGGTACTTGAATGTCCGACGAGTTTGAGGGGAACATTTCATCTGCAATCAATGATTTGTTTGTTGTCATTAGGGGAACTAAAACACAAAACTGAGATTTTGTGCAGGTTTCATTTCGAAAGGGGGAGAGGGACAAGGCAAGCAATCAGACCTGTAGATATAGAAACGATGCGAGCATTGGTAGGTTGCTGTACTTGTTCAACCCACCACTTGGGAAGTTCAATCCCGCTTAAGTCCATAATTAACCTTTTTCGCTTTTCTATGGGTCCTTGGCTACTTTTATAGATAGCCAGCTCTCTCAGGATACCGTGCTGCTTAACAAAATGCCCTTCACAGTACCCATTGGCTTCGCTTGGATCATTCCTGTGATTGAAATTAGAGTTAGCTACTCAGGAGAAATTCAACAAGTCTATTAGAATTTTATACACCGATGAAAAATCGTAGTACAAGACATGGATACTTGGAGAGAGGGAAGATACTCTTAATGGCCACATTTGGCCATCCTTGGTGGCTTCACTCAATACCATACATGACACCCTATTTATAATTGCCTTGGACACTTCTAGAGTACAACCTTTCNTCTTCCAACTACTTCATTTAACTCAAAGACTCTAGAATTCTCTTTGACTAGACTTTTCTAGATGACCTGAAAATTACAAGTTAATTGAACTTTTTAAGTTCCAACAAAGTCCACAAACAACCCAACCCTCACCAAATGCCCAATCGCCATGCCAACTCCTTTAATTGAAAATGCCATAATACATAAATGGTGACAAATACAGAAATGGAATACCTGTCAGGCACAAGATTAACAAGATTTCGGGCTGAAAGTTCAAGGAGGTTTGCAAGGGTATACATGCCCTCTTCGTCCAGGTCGTATAGTTCCACCCACATATCCATAAGGACTGTGGCTGGGATTCTTTGATTCTCGGGAAACGATCCTAGGTCCAGGAAGCACTCCTTGACTATAGCCATATCCTTTCTCTGATAAGCAGCGCCTATAGCACGGTCATCCAAGGCATCTAAGCTGGCTTGGAGACAAGCAAGCAGATCACTGTTGGAATCAAAAATAGATCGCCCTTCAGACCATTTCTCCAGTATCACTTCGTGTTGACCACAGAGTGCTCGGCCAACCACAGTAAGGGCCAGCGGAAATCCCTTGCAGCCTTCCACTATCTACATATAGTAGCGCCAGATAGTCATTTGTTTAGTTCTCATAACGCAATTGAAAGATAAACCAAAAAAGGCAACATCAAAACTTCGGCAGGGATAAGGTGATGGAGTGGAGATCAAACAAATGAACAGAAGCTTGACTTATTATAACATTCAAAACCTCTACAAGCTTATTCTTCTTAGGGTTCCACTTATCTGGTATGTTAAGAATGACTACTACTCTAATACCGCACATCCTAAGGAGAGAACATATCCATTCAGGCAAAAGTTTTGGAAGTTTGTCTCCTAATGATACATTAGTGAACACGTAAGCGCAAGTG
Source organism: Escallonia rubra (assembly GCA_033065855.1). NCBI lineage: Eukaryota > Viridiplantae > Streptophyta > Magnoliopsida > Escalloniales > Escalloniaceae > Escallonia > Escallonia rubra. Next base: position 41,382 of record JAVXUO010002396.1, read on the forward strand.
CACGTGTATATAAATCAGCAAATGATGCCACTAGATAGATAAGTCACAGTGGTTAACTTCTGATCCTACCTTGTTCACAAGATCATGCGGCAGAGAGGATATGTCATAGCGTGGACACACCGAGTGGCGAAAAAGGGTAATGGCATCTTGATCGTTTAACAGATTCAATTTATACGTAGAATGTAATCTTGGATTCACANATCTATACGTTAGCAAGATCTTGTATCCTTGTATTTGGAACATGAACTTACCAATAAGGGATTCACCTCCAGACCACACATCATCCAATACCAATAATATAGGAGCACCTGCTCCAATTTTCCTAAGCAGCTGTTCCAATTGGTTGAGTGCATCTTCGTCACTTTGAAACTCAGACATCTTAACATAGCCCTTATGTCTAAATATCTTCTGGACAATGACTTGGAGATTAGCTGTTTTAGTAACCACCACAAAGAAAATGTTGTCCCTGTATATAATTACACATTTTAGACTATGCAGCTGTCTATTAGATAGTGGAAAGGGACCGTTTCTGTGCTATTTACATCTTCTTTTTACATATTTATTTTCTCTTTTAACCTAAAAAACATTCTTTCCCATCCAAATTTTTCGTTACACTTTTTTATCGTCTGTTTTCCCTAACAAATTCTTAGGGAAAACAGAAAATGAAAAAGTGTTCCTCCTTCTCAGTAAAGCCAATTCCAATGGGATGGTCTTTTTATACAGCATATGGACTGACTGACATCTGATCACCTATCTTCCAACCAAAAAAGGGAAAATCCCTACAGCAGTCAGCAAAAACACAAAAAGGAAAAGGGTAATATTAACCAACATAGAGTAAAGTGAAAATGTGAAGAGGGTAATCCACTTGGACAATTAGGGCGATCACTTAGGGGTTGTACGCTTACGAGATTTTTTTCTGTATTCTGTATTTTGTTTTTGTTTTTCAGAGTTTAGTATTCAGTTCTAAAATCGTATTGTGTACTCTTATTCTTTTCCGTATCTACTTTTTTAGTTTTTTCTATACGTTTACCATTTTTATTTTCGTTTTTATCAACTTTTTCTGAACCAATCTTGTATGTTTAAATTTTTCTACACTATTTGTACACTAATCTTTCCATTTTATCCCTACACTATTTGTACACTACGGGAAACAAAACCCCAATACTCTTGACAGCCAATTCCTCCTCTCAAACCCTTTCCCACTAAACTCCTTCACCGCATTCGCCACATCCTCCACTCTGCTACCGCTAATCACGCTCTCACTCGGGCGCGTCCCTCCTTTGTCCACCGCAGTACCCTTCGAACCCACAATCACCTCATTGCACGGCAGCCACTTTGACCCTTGCAGAAACGGAACAATCGAGGATGGCTTAAACAACGAGATCGCCATGATTGCTCTAGTAACATCGTAACACTTCATTATCTGCTCACGCGCGTACATGAATATACAAAAAGTGCCATTGACAATAGGAAAGTGTCAATTGCTTTCGAAGAGTGGCATCCAAACTCCACTCTATGATACCTACATAACACATTCTTTTTCCCAATAAAAGGAAATCATTGTTTTTTCACCGCTCAAATCAAGAGTTCTTTGAAGTTGTCAATATAATCACCGGTTAATTATGGGTTAAAATTAATTAATGCTGCTACCGTTTATTGTGTGTAAAAGTAATGTTGTAACCCATCAATCTCTCTAAATTAAAAAATAATCGGCATTTCTGCCGAGTATGCCAAAAAGTGGAGTGTAGATATTGTTGGAATTGGCTTGAATTCCAATCGACAAAGCCACCTACCATCTTTTACCAAGCTTGGAGTGTGATTGCTTTAACACACGATTGAACACATATATCCCTTGAAAAGTGTGCTAATTTTACCATACATAACCACACAAAATAAAATTATAAGTTAACGTGTTCTTTTTATCTTTCCATGCCCTACCATCTATTAATAAAATATAACTTCGCGGTTGTCGATAAACAAGTTTAAGGCAAAGAAACTCCGACGACTGACTCTGAACTTTAAGATAAACAAAGTTTAATTGGGCAAATAGGTCATATAGAACTATATGGGGACTTACTGCAACTGCTTGTCATGACAAAAATCATTGACTCTGAAAGAGCCAGTGATCCAGGACTTGGCCAGAATATATGGTGGAAGAATTTGATGTCGCATCTTCAAAAGGGCCGCTTTTGTTTATGGCATCTGCCGGAGGCCAGGAAGCCTCCTCTTCCACATCTCAATGTACTAATACTAGTGCTTACGACGTTTTCTTGAGTTTCAGAGGTGAGGACATCCGTAAAACCTTTCTCGATCACCTCTACACTGCTTTGTTCGGAGCAGGTTTTCACACATTTAGAGACGACGACGAGATAGAGAGAGCTGAAAACGTCGAGGCAGAACTGGAGAAAGCAATCCAACAGTCGAGGAGCTCGATAGTTGTCTTCTCGGAGAACTACGCATCTTCAAGATGGTGCCTCGACGAGCTTGTGATGATTGTTGACCGCCGCAGGAGGACATCAGAATTTGTGCTTCTTCCTGTTTTCTATCATGTGGATCCCTCCCATGTTAGGAATCAAACAGGGAGTCTGGCAGCAGCATTTGCTGGGCACGAAGATCGGTTCAAGAAGGAGCGGATACGAGGGTGGAGGGAAGCGCTTAGAGAAGTTGCTGATCTTGCAGGGATGGTCTTACAAAACCAAGCTGATGGGTAACCCCTTTTGTTTCTCTCAAAACGCTTTCTAATTGCTCATCAATTGTTCTGTTTTCATCCTTTTCAATTTCTCTTTCTTTCTGATGGAGAGAGACTAATTTGATCTAAGACGTATATACTCGATCAGTCCCTTTTTACTTATGACGCCTCAATGATTTTTATAGCATTCAGTCACCCATCGGCAAGCTACGGTGGTTGTGGGGGTATTTTTGTTTTTTTAGGTGGACAAACCCGTTTGGACATGCGAACCGGAGCTACAGTGGTTGTGGGGGTATTTTGTTTTGAAATAATTATTGCAGAGATTATGGTAAAATTACATGCGTGTCTATTAGTTTGAACAAATTAAATTTATATTAACCACAGGGAATACGAAAATATATAACGATTTTGACAAAAAAAAATTGATTACCCCTAAATGAAATTGAAATTTCATCTTCTTTTATCTCTTTTCTCTCTCCTCTCTCTTCATCTCCTGTTTCTTCATTTCACACACTCAAAAAAAGGCCCTAACACCAACGCAACGACAGCAATGGCTCGGGGAAGGGGCAGGTTCGTGTACATCTTGAAGCAGAAAGTCAACATTCAAACACTTTTTAGAGAGAGAGAGAGTTTAGTAAGAGAGAATGACTGAAGGTGAGTTTTTTTACGCCGCTGCCTGAGTCCGACGGCCGGCAATGCCTTTGGTAGTGTACGGAGGTTGGTCTTAGCTGTGGTGGTCAAACAGGCTGAGATCCTAAGCCGTGGTGGTTGTAAAATGTCGGATTTGCTCGTGCCGTTCTAAGATCATTTTCTCCAGCGTGTGTTTTGCAGGTGAATTGTGTTGTTCTTCTTGATTAGCCGCGTATTAGATCTGGTCAGAGACGGTGGACGTCCTTCAGCCATCTTCTTCTGGACCTGTTGTGTCGTTAACAAAGTAGCCCGTTTTCCAATGATTGCAAATCTTGGTCGAGGTGTTTGTCAAGTTAATTTTGCAGCTGGTTGGTTAGGTCCATAGTTATTAAACCCAGGCACACCTAAGGCGCAAATGGTCCTCACAGTCTAGGCACAAGGTGCAAGGCGCAGGAGCGCGCCTTTTTTAAGTAAGGCACAAAATAAAAATAAATAGATATTAGTGCATTAAACCAAGAAAATCACATAATTTTTTTCAAAACATGGTAATTTAACAAACTTTAAACCCTAGAAAAATTTTCTGATGTAATGAGAAGTAGTTGATGCTAACTAAATATGACAAAATCATCCTTATCATTAGTGAAGGCTAAAGCAAGAATTTTTTTCCTTAAAGGGAAATCATAGCTAGGCTCCCAGTCTGGTAGAGATTCCTCCTCAATTTCACATTCTTTGTCTGAAAGGTAAAGTGAAAGAGTATATTTACATAAAAGAGTAACAATTGGAGACGAGATGCTAGCACAATGAACAACAATACGACAATTGATTGATTTGGGGTTTTTTTGTGGTTTAATTATTGATTTATTATGATATAAAGAATAAAAAATAATGAACGGTTGAGATGATGACATGACGTAAAAATAAAAAATTATGATTTTTGGGCTTTTCTTTGCGCCTCCACCGCCGCCTTGCGCCTTGTGCCTGGGCGTGTAAGGCGCGCGCCTTTTCAAAGGGGCTGCGCCTAGCCTAAGCGAGGCAACTAGAGTGAGCCTTGCGCCTATAGGCGCGCCTTTGATAACACTGGTTGGGTCACAATTGGAGCTGCAATGGCAAGAGGCGATGTGAAGTGGGCACATTGGTAGGATCAGGGAGGGAAAGGCTGCCTGTAGGGTGGGGCAAGGAAAGGGGCTGCCGGTGGTTGATTTCAGATTGGAAAAATAAAAATTGAAAATTAGGGTTTTGAAACCCTAATTTGCAGATTAAGAAAAATTGATGAAAAAGACCGAACATTTCAAGATAGGGTACAGATCAATTTTCAAAATCCTAATTTTCAAATTATGGTTTAAAATCCTAATTTTAAAATTTTAAATATTATTCAGTATATACAGTTCAAGGGCTTTATTGCCATTTTAAAGATACATAATGATGACATCATAAAAAAATTACACTTTTTGGACGAAACCCTGACAGATGGATACAAGTGTTACCCTTTAACTCTTTTGGTCACGATATGTTATATTTTAAAACTTAATGTCCTTAACTGTAACTTTATCTTAACCTCAAGAATATTGCTATAATTATCCTTTTTTTTTTTTTTGGAGGTGGACAAACCCGTTTGGACATGCCAACCGGATTACTCGCAAAACATAAATAATTTGTTTTCATGGGTTGTCTAATCAATGGTGAGGGGCGGTGGGCAGTTTCCCACTTTTAAACAATAAAATTACTACTCAAAATGTAAAAGAAATTTTGGGTTGTATGTTTAGCATTTTCGTTTTGTATTTTCATTTTCATGATTTTCGTATTCCGTTAGAAAATAACTCATGTACTTTTATTATTTTTAACAAAAAATTTCAGCTATTTTTCTTATATTGAGTTAAGTTTTGGTGGAAAAAGTTGAAAACACATCTAAGGTGTTTTCAGTTTTTATCACTATTTGAGTAATTTTATTCAAAACGAAAACATAAAATTATAAAAGTACAAAAATAAATATTTTTTATCATCATTGTTAAAAACAAAAAATAAAAATGATAAAAGCACGGGCCCAAAGTTATTCACCGCCTAACAATGTGTAGAATATTATACTCTGCCCATTTAGATGTATAATGCGTTGTGTTCCGGTGAAATTAGACATCTTAGAAAGAAAGAAAAAACAGCTTTCAGGGAGAGAAAGAGTTATTTTGCACGCTCTTAAATTTATCTGTTCTATATTAATCTGGTGTTTATAATCATTATTACTTACTGCAGGCATGAAGCAAAGTTCATCCAAGAGATTGTCAAAGTAATCGAGAATAGAGTGAACCACAGAGTCTTAGACCTTCCTTCAAATCTAGTAGGGATGGATTCTCAAGTCAAAGACATCAATTCATGGTTACAAGATGGATCATCTGATGCTGAGATTATGGTATTATGTGGGATGGGTGGCATAGGAAAGACAACAATTGCCAGATATGTGTTCAATCTACATCATAGTAAATTTGATAGTAGTAGCTTTCTCACAGATATCAGGGAGACTTTTGAGAAATCTGATGGGCCAAATAATTTGCAAAGACAACTTCTTGCAGACATTTCTAAGAGAAAAGAGACTGAAACATTTGGTGTCAATGATGGCATCAATAAGATCAAACATGCCATGTCTCATAAAAAGGTTCTTCTTGTTTTTGATGACGTCGACCAAGAAGAGCAACTGGAAGCAATACTAGGGATGCAAGATTGGTTTTATCCACACAGTAAAGTTATCATCACTACAAGGCATGCGAGGCTGCTCACGGCTCGTGCTTCTAAATTAAAGATCCATAATGTCGACAAATTGGACAACAACGAGTCACTTAGGCTTTTCAGTAGGTATGCCTTTAGACAAGATCACCCTAATGAATTCCTTGTGCTGCTCTCAGAAGAGGTAGTGGGTCAATGTGAAGGACTTCCTCTAGCTCTAAAGGTTTTGGGGTCTTCTTTTTACGAAAGAAGTATAGATGCTTGGCAGAGTTTATTAGCACAACTGCAAGCTATTCCTAAAAATCGGATCTTGAGAAAACTTGAAATTAGCTACGACTCCTTAGAAGATGACCATGATAGAAACTTATTCCTTGAGGTAGCTTGCTTCTTTGTTGGAGAGGACAAAGATCATATGGTTACAATACTAGATGAATGTGAAGTCCACACGATCATTGGGGTTCAAAACCTCATGGACAGATGTCTCTTAAGAGTTGACGAATATAACAGGGTAATGATGCATCAAATGCTTCGGGATATGGGAAGAGAAATTATTCGTCGGGAATCACCTAAGGACCCTGGAAATCGCAGTAGGTTGTGGCATCATAAGGAATCTTTTAGTGTGCTGAAAGATAATTCTGTAAGTAATTGGACCTCATGTGCATCAATTGGTTTCGGTGATTTATACTACTCATGTTGTTTATTTATCCACTTGCATTTTGTTCTACAGGGCACTGGGAATATTGAAGGCCTTGCTCTTGACATGCGTATGTTAAAGGAAGATAAGACAGTCTCTTGTATGAATAGTGCAAGACCTGGCCGCTTTAGCTTCTTCTCTTGGCCTGTTGTGAACCATACTTCTAACAACTCCGATGAGATGGACTTGAAAGCTGATGCCTTTTCAAGGATGTGTAGACTGAGGCTGCTCCACATTAATTATCTGCATTTGACCGGAGGCTTTAAAGGATTTCCTAAGAAGATAAAATGGTTGCGTTGGCATGGATGTCCTCTGAAATCTATACCAAGTGACTTTCCGTTGGAGTCCATGGTTGCCATTGATATGAGCTATAGCAAATTGGGACCTGGTTGGTGCGGAGATAAGGTAGTACACTCAATTTTCTCTTTTTCCTTTTCCGGTTTCATGCTCTTGGAAATAGACAAAGTGCAAGAGAAAATTATGGGTTTGTACACGATATACTTCGTGGCAATGGGTGATAGAATGTGCCACGTTTTGACTCTGGAATTTCTTTTGTACAGAGCCCGTGTATAAACTTCTAATGGAAAATTAACTTCTTCTTCTTCTTCTTCTTTTATATTTCTTACAGCTGCTTGGATGTTTAAAAATCCTTGATCTGAGCCATTGTCATGGCCTGACTAGAACTCCTGATTTCTCAAGATTCCCCATACTTGAGAGACTGATTCTAAAGGGTTGTGAAAGTTTGATTGAGGTTCATGAATCCATTGGGAACCTTGAGAATTCACTTGTTTACTTTAATCTAGAAGATTGCACCAGTCTAAGGAAGCTCCCAAGAAACACTGCTATGCTAAAAGTTCTAAAAGCATTGATCATTTCTGGTTGTCTGAATCTTGACGAGTTCCCAAGGGGCATGGAGAAATTGGAAGCTTTGCGGGTGTTTCATGCTGATAGCATTGTCATGGGTCCGGTAACCCCTGCCACTGAAGTGGGAACATCATGGCATGCATTGATTCCTATGTGGAGGGTGTCCAAACCAAGAAAAACACCAGAACTCTCATGCGCATCTTTACCACGCTTTTTAGTTAATGTGAGTCTTTCAGATTGCAATCTCTTTGATGATGCTTTTTCCAGCGAGTTGAGTAACCTGCTTTCACTGGAAAACTTGAACCTAAGCTATAATCCATTTCTCTGCGTGCCAACTTTCATCAAAGGTCTGCCTAGGCTCCAGAAACTTAATTTAGGATGTTGCCATGGGCTCCAAGAAGTTACAGGTATCTGCGGTCTTCAACATATAGACTTGTATAGCTGCACGTCGTTACGAAAATATGAACCACGAAGAGAATCCTCCATCATAGTGGATTGCAATAGTCTGGTGGAGATGGCGTATTGTTTTGAGCTGATTCCAATTGATGACAGACGTGTAGACTTTTTGAAGTATCAGTTGGAACCCATGAACAACATTGAAATGATAACATACCATAACGCAACGAGAACTACGAGGAGAGGGCCCGTTCAGGTGACCTCTCTCTCCCTCTCTCTCCCTCCCCCCACCCGTAGGGCGCAAGAGCGCCTGCGTAGACAAATCTTTATACTAAAACGTATGTTTTCATTGTACAGGTAGTATGTGAAGCTTGTGGATTAATGAGCATCTTTTATCCTGGGAGCCAAGTTCCAGCCTGGTTCAGTACTAGAATTAAGGGCTCCTCACTATCTTTTAGTGTGCCCTCAGGTCCGCATACCAGTATCGGAGGCCTTAAGATGTGCATTGTATGCTTCGTCTATTCAATGAAAGAACAAGATCACGAGCAATTCTATGCCATAGTGAGTAATAAGACCAAGGATTTAAAATTGATCTATGGCCCAACTTGCTATGGATGTCCAAAACCGAATGAAGATATGAGGTGGGTAAGTTATTGGATGCTCGGGAATGATAAGTTGGAAGCTGGCGACGAACTAACGATTTCTTTACTTTCCACAAAGGCCGTGGAGGCAAGGGAGATTGGCTTCCATCTTGTGAACCCACGCCTAGAGGAAGAAGCAGATGGTGTGGAGGTAAACCAGCCAGGATATCCTTCTTGGGACCCTTACCCTGAACAATTTGTGGGACATTCGGGGAGCACGCGTCTGTTTGGCCAGGGCACGCTTAGAAAAGCTTTGAAAGATTTGTTGAAGGATATAGGAGTTACATGGGATCCTTGTGGAGCAGCAGAATTCGAATTTTATAGTTTTCCTGCAAGCCACGCTCATTGGAGAAGTGCTGGCGACCAAAATCTTGAATTGGCTCATAAGTCATAGCCCTGCTATATCATGCAGTAAGGATCTGAATTGGTTGTTGCTTGATTATCAAGAAGTTGATACACCTGCAGAATGGCGTTTGTTCGTTTTTGGTGCAAGAACGGTCTGCCCAGGTTTCTGCTGCTGCTGTCAAATGCGGTCTGTTGTAGATTCTTGGAGTTGCTGTCATTGCTGATTTCTGGGATACTTGTGTGTGGCGGTGTGGCCGTTATCATGGGGCTGTAATTTCTTTTTGTTGCTGGAGTATTCGGCTGAAATCTTTATTTTGCTGCAAGTTGTTTTGTTGGGTTTCCAGTTAATAATTGACTTTTCTTGACCGTTGCTCTCTTTCCCAAAGTTACTCCTTTTTAAAATTATTTTAAAGTCCTCTATTATTCAAAGCACCCCTTGCCGTTCTTTGCTACACGAAGTTAGTTGTGTACAAGCATGTCCAGGGAGGTGGTGTCATAGTGCACTATTGGTCTGCTCGTGCTATCTGATACTTTTGAGTTGACCGCTTCCGCAATTCATCTTTAGCCCGTTAGTGAAACTTTAAGATACTGTGCAGGTGAGCTTCCATGTCTGCTTCAGTGCTGAGCCCTTGTACATCTGGGTGCTCCGCTAGTACTCGTTTTAGTCAAAGATCGCCAATAACACTGTTGGCGTTCATGTGAGATAGATGACTTTGTCTGGTTGGCCGGTATTTAGCTGAAATGCTGATCTTCACCTAGCTTATGCTAATTGACAAATATGTTGTTTCTCTTCTAAAGGCGAAGTTCAATTGTTGAGAGTACTTGGGACTTTTAAGCAGCATTTCGAGGCACGTGTAGAGATTATGCCTTTCAGTAATATTTTGTGATAAATATCGCAATGTCAAACGCATGCCTTGGCAACAAATTTGTTTGGGTGGGGGTGGGGGTGAGGAAATAGCATAAAAGGACAGCACTTTGCTTCTCAAGTACAAACCTAGTCATGCCATTTATTGAAGAGTGACTCAAAAAAGAGAGAGTGGGTGCTCTTACACAATCAGTGAACTATGCCCTTTGTTACAATATGGGTAGGTGAGGCTGATATTATCCTTTCAACAGTTTCTCATACCGAACTTTTCATGGAGGCAAGTGGTGAAGCCAATTCTGAGCAATGTCTTCTTTTACCACATTTTTCTTGAGATTGCTCAGATGATTCTCATAAGGTCGCCAAAGAATGTCAGTGTCTTCATCACACATCACCGTTTCTAACTGGCACAGGTCCTTTACTGATGGTGGCAGCTCATCTAGTCCCCAGCAGCCTCCCATATGGAGTGTCCTTAAACCCCTTAACTCGCCCATCCGTTCTGGCAATCTACCGAGTTTTAAACAATGAGATATATCAAGAAAGCTTAATCTCTGGAGGCTTCCAATTGACTCTGGTAACTCTAGCAGAGTTGTACAAGAGTTCAGCCGCAGTACTTCTAAGTTTGTCAGCCTTCCAAATCCCCCCGGAAGCGCACCTAATTTGTAACAATATGTAATGCTGAGCTTCTTAAGATGGACAGTATCACATAGTCCAATAGGCAATGCTACTAAATCTTCACAGTATTCTATCTCCATCTCCACGAGATTTGGAAACATATCGGTATAGTTCTCAAAAAACTTGTCAATCTCACACATAATCAAGGACAGTTTCTGCAGATTCTCCATTTGACTTGAGCATGTACTTAAGAACGAAAGTGAAACATGTTCCATCCTGATTCTCCTTAAGCTGGATATATTGCCAAGCAAAGTTAAGTTGTTTACTTTTGCAGCAGAGGAAACATGACTTGTGAGAATTAGGACCTTCAGTTGGTCCATCATAAGCATGAAGTGGGGAAGGGTGTAACTCCTTGACCAGAAGTTCAATATAAGAACCTCAACTGCAGGTACATGAATGTCTGACCAGTTTGAGGGGAACATTTCATCTGCAATCAATGATTTGTTTGTTGTCGTTAGGGGAACTAAAACACAAAACTGAAAGATTTTGTGCAGGTTTCATTTCGAAAGGGGGAGAGGGACAAGGCAAGCAATCAGACCTGTAGATATAGAAATGATGCGAGCATTGGTAGGTTGCTGTACTTGTTCAACCCACCACTTGGGAAGTTCAATCCCGCTTAAGTCCATAATTAACCTTTTTCTCTTCTCTATGGGTCCTTGGCTACTTTTATAGATAGCCAGCTCTCTCAGCATACCGTGCTGCGTAACAAAATGCCCTTCGCAGTACCCATTGGCTTTGCTTGGATCATTCCTGTGATTGAAATTAGGGTTAGCTAATCAGGAGAAATTCAGCAAGTCCACAAACAACCCAACCCTCACCAAATGCCCAATTGCCATGCCAACTCCTTTAATTGAAAATGTCATAATACATAAATGGTGACAAATACAGAAATGGAATACCTGTCAGGCACAAGATTAACAAGATTTCGGGCTGAAAGTTCAAGGAGGTTTGCAAGGGTATACATGCCCTCTTCGTCTAGGTCGTACAGTTCCACCCACATATCCATAAGGACAGTGGCTGGGATTCTTTGATTCTCGGGAAATGATCCTAGGTCCAGGAAGCACTCCTTGACTATAGCCATATCCTTTCTCTGATAAGCAGCAACTATAGCACGGTCATCCAAGGCATCTAAGCTGGCTTGGAGACAAGCAAGCAGATCACTGTTGGAATCAAAAATAGATCGCCCTTCAGACCATTTCTCCAGTATCACTTCGTGTTGATCACAGAGTGCTCGGCCAACTACAGTGAGGGCCAGCGGAAATCCCTTGCAGCCTTCCACTATCTACATATAGTAGCGCCAGATAGTCATTTGTTTAGATCTCATAACCCAAAAAAGGCAACATCAAAACTTCGGCGGGGATAAGGTGATGGAGATCAAACAAAATTAACAAACGAACAGTAGCTTGACTTGAAACGTTTAACAAATACTATAACATTCAAAACCTCTATAAGCTTATTCTTCTTAGGGTTTCACTTATCTGGTATGTTAAAAATGACTACTTCTCTTATACAACGCACATCCTAAGGTGAGAATAGATCCATTCAGGCAAAAGTTTTGGAAGTTTGTACTCCTAATGATACATTAGTGAACATGTAACCGCAAGTGCACGTGTATATAAATCAGTAAATGATGCCACTAGATAGATAAGTCACAGTGGTTAACTTCTGACCCTACCTTGTTCACAAGATCATGCGGCAGAGAGGAGATGTCATAGCGTGGACACACCGAGTGGCGAAAAAGGGTAATGGCATCTTGATCGTTTAACAGATTCAATTTGTACGTAGAATGAAATCTTGGAAACACAAATCTAGACGTGACCAAGATCTTGTATCCTTGTATTTGGAACATGAACTTACCAATAAGGGATTCCCCTCCAGACCACACATCATCCAATACCAATAATATAGGAGCACCTGCTCCAATTTTCCTAAGCAGCTGTTCCAATTGGTTGAGTGCATCTTCGTCACTTTGAAACTCAGACATCTTATGATAGCCCTTATGTCTAAATATCTTCTGGACAATGACTTGGAGATTAGCTGTTTTAGTAATCACCACAAAGAAAATGTTGTCCCTGTATATACCTGCCAAAGAAGAATTAAGTACACATTTTAGACTCTGTAGTCGTCTATTAGATAGTGCCATAGTGGAAAGGGACTGTTTCTGTGCTATTTACATCTTCTTTTTACATATTTATTTTCTCTTTTAACCTAAAAAACATTCTTTCCCATCCAAATTTTTAGTTACACTTTTTTATCGTCTGTTTTCCCCAACAAATTCTTAGGGAAAACAGAGAATGCAAAAGTGTTCCTCCATCTCAGTAAAGCCAATTCCAATGGGATGGTCTTTTTATACAGCATATGGATTGACTGACATCTGATCACCTATCTTCCAACCAAAAAAGGGAAAATCCCTACAGCAAAAACTCAAAAAGGAAAAGGGTAATATTAACCAACCTATAGTAAAGTGAAAATGTGAAGAGGGTAATCCACTTAACTTGGACAATTAGGGCGATCACTTAATGATTGCTCTAGTAACATCGTAACACTTCATTATCTGCTCATGCGCGTACATGAAGATACAAAAAGTGCCATTGACAATAGGAAAGTACCAAATGCTTTCGAAGAGTGGCATCCAAACTCCACTCTATGACACCTACATCACACATTTTTTTTTCCCAATAAAAGGAAATCATTGTTTTTACACCGCTCAACTCGAGTTCTTTGAAGTTGTCAATATAATCACCAGTTAATTATGGGTTAAAATTAATTAATGCTGCTACTGTTTATTGTGCGTAAAAGTAATGTTGTAAACCATGAATCTCTCTAAATTAAAAAATACTAGGCATTTTTGCCAAGTATGCCAAAAAGTGGAGTGTAGATATTGTTGGAATTGGCTTGAATTCCAATTGACAAAAGTCACCTACCATCTTTTACCAAGCTTGGAGTGTGATTGCTTTAAGACACGATTGAACACATATATCCCTTGAATTAAGGAGATATTTAGGAGGTGAAGACAAGTTAATAGTTAGACAACATGTGGTAACTATCCTTTTGAATGCTTTTTGGTTTCACATAGTGGTATGGCTTGATTTGGGCGATATTTCAACCTACTACTTCTCCTGTGTATGGAAAAGTTTGCAAGATGGTTTAAACACACCAAAACACCAATATCAAGAAGCATTTAGCATTGAGAGCTAAATGCAGTGATACACCGTGAGTTAGCCACGGAGAGCTAAAAGGAGTGTTTGGAATGTAGAACTTGTGATTTTAGCTCCAATACAAGTGCTTTGTAATAGCACTAGTAACTGAGAAAAACCACAACAAGAGAAATATAGTGACATGAGTTTGGAAGAATTTAGGAATTGGGTCAGTGACCGACTGAAAGTTCCGTTATAACGTTTCAAACTTTTCACTTTATATAGTGCAACATGCTCGCTGTCTTTACGTGGACGTAGAGAAGATGCCAAACCACGTTAAATATCCGTGTTCATTATTTTTGTGTATGATAGTTTTTATATTTTCTGTGCTAATATGTTTGAAGCAAAATTAGGGCAAATCACAAGACCCAAATTTGAAGAAAGTACCTCTAATTTCAGCATCACGGCAGACCATCTTTGCCAAGGTGGTCTTCCCACACCCACCGGGAGCCGAAACCACCACCACCGCTACTGAACTACCACCGTCCATCGTCACCATCCCCTTCACTTCCGTCAACGGCAAATCCAACCCGACAACAAGATCCGGAAGATCCGGCACATCACACCGATCCGATAACGAGCTCGAACTCCGACCCGGAACCGCCAGCAGCCGGTTCACCTCCTCTTCCAGATCATTCACCTCCACCAACACTTTCCTCGTATCGCGCGCCAGCTGCACCTGCACATCGACCTGAAAGAACCTTAATAGCCACTCTTCGAAATCGAGCAGCCTGTGGGAGTATATGTATTGTTTGATGATGTTCCAGCTTGCGATCTTGGAGCACTTCCGAACGAGGTCGTGGCCGTGTTTCAAACGATTGACGAGCGCGCTGGTCTCAGTTATTGGACGGTTTAAGGCCAGGTCGAGTTGGTCGATCCGGTCGACGTATGGCTGTAAGGAGAGGAGGGTGCCTTTGAGGCGGGTGAGGATGGACTTGAACTTCAAGGCTGTTTCTGCCTCGCCCGAAACGAGGGTCAGCAGTTGGTGGAACGGGGCTACCAAAGCGGCGGTCATGTTCAAATCTGCTGCCATAGCTGTGGCTGAGAAAATTGGACTGTGTCCTGTTCTGGGTGTATGGCGATTTGAGCTCAAATTGGGTACGTTGAATCGATGAATTTATAACGGGTCGGAGGGAGGGGGGAGAGAAATTTCTTATCTAGGCTATTGCAGTGGAAATCAGCCTTGGAAAGAGCATAGGCAAGAGCAGATCCGCGGTTTCGTATAACGTTAGCATAACCGATGTATATCAGCAGGAAAAGGAGAAGTAACTACCCAAGAATCTCCGTTTCCCAGCCAGACCGGGACGAATATTATAAACAAAAACAGGCAGGTGGCAGAGGTTACGCCAGTAGGTATCGTATACAGACCACGGCACTTGCTCTGGTGGCCTTTTGGTCTACGAGCTGCAGTGCACACAGAATGCGTGTGCACTAACAAAAAGGATCATACGCCTAAAGGCCACTTGGGTAGGTGTCGTTGCTCGGCTGCAAAAAAGTTAACAAGGAACTAATCACCCGGTGCAACAGAGCAAGAGCGATTAAATATACGACGACTTCGAGAGCGACTACTAATATGTGATGCACGCGTGGACTAGATTTAATGTTAATGTTTATTATGACTTTTGCTTCGGATATAGAAATAGGTGAGCAATCACTGCAAAGCAGTCTAAACTAAAAGGATGTACCGTATTTGACTCATATATAAAACTTGGATTGTGTAGGTTTAATACGAGGAGGGGTAAGGGATGCAAGAACTTGCTTTAAGACATAACCAAAAGTCCTAGATTGTTAGGATCATTGATATCGGGTCACCCGTCACCTAATATTTCTGCTCATGAAAACTAAAACAACATGAGCTCAAGTTCTAATAGTGTTTCAAATGAAGTTCTTTTGACTTATACGTTCGTTATGTTGTCGTGTAGCTCAGGCGGCAAAGAAGACAAGCTTGGCATAGTTGTATCGTTGAATAAGTACCCATGATATATATATATATATATGAAACCAATAAAATAACCCTAGAGGGGGTGAATAGGGTTTTAAGACTACTTTAAAAATTAACAAACAACTAACTTCAATCGCAACACAAATGTAAAACGATAATGAAAAGAGAGAAGGGTTTAGAGATACTTGACAAGGAGATTTAAATGGTTCGGCTTGATATACCCTCAAGCCTACATCCACCTCTTCAAGGAAGTCCCTTGCAAGAGCACTAGAATCCACTAGCAACAATCTTCTTCCGGGTCAAGATCAAAACCCTTACAACACTTGGTGATATCCCCACACCAAGCACAAACCTTGAATCCACAAAGCTCACCCAAGACTTGACAAACCCAAGCCTTGATCACAATCATTTTACAAAGATCAAATGTGTACAAAGAAACCCTCTTGAAAGGAAATGAGTACAAATGAAGCTCTAGTGCAATAGAGAGATGAGAGAATTGATGACTTGAAATATGTTCACTCTCAATCAAAGAAATGCTCACAAAGATGCTCTCTTTAATGATGTAAAATCATGAAGATGAAGAGAGAAA
>JAVXUO010002798.1:0-79211 GCA_033065855.1 Escallonia rubra
CCATCGTGGAATTATTCCATCTGTTGCTTTTTCTTATCTGCTACAGTTAAGAGTTTCAGCCTTGCATTACGCAATGAGAATATAGCTTTGAGTAATAGGATCAACGGTACTGATATGCCTCGATTGAAGCATTTTCGATCAGTACTTGGCATGCACAGAGTTATGTAAGACACCAGGCTTAAAGATCGTCGGGTTTAGTGAAAACAGTTCCATTGCAGAAGCAAAGACACATCAGCTAGCGTCTAAGTGACCCATGTCGGTTTCCCCGCATTTTTTCACAGACGGGATTTGTGCTGGCTCTAGCAGCTTCAAGTTATTATGAATACATGGTAGTCAAAAGAAGAGTTTCCAAAGACCAAAGCGCACAAGTTCAAGCCCGAGAACTTCAATAGAGATCATACTAGCCGCCCTCACAGATCAAGTCGCTAAGTAGAACTCCTATATAAAGGAAGAGACACTGATGGGACTCCCATATCCAGGTCTCATCACTGATGGGACTGTTTGATTCTCCCTCATTCCTAAATCTCCTGTATCAGGGTCCTTCTCGCTCTCAATCTGCGTATTTTTTTTTGTATGCACCTGTCTATCTGTATCACAAGAAGAATTGCATTCATATAGGTATAAATAGGATCTATTTTTATTTCGAATACCATCAATGCTACATATGCTCTACCCCTTAACAGAAGTCCTTGTTACAGGTCCGGAAATTACAGCAGCAGCTTCAAGAAGAAATGGAACTGCATGCCATTTTGGAAAATGCTATCAAGAAAAATGACAAGGAATTATTTAGTCAATCATGCCTACCTCATCAAGTAAGTCACATCTTAATACTTCAGAGATTATTTAGCACATGCTACTAGATAATATTGGAGAACTGCTTTCATAGTTTATTTTTTCTTTCTTTTTTCCTTTCTAATCAGCGCTTTTGAAATTTATCATTTTTCCGACCTTTCTGAGCTTAGTAGTTTACGATCAACTGACACAGGTTATTCTACCAAATGTATATTGCTAGTATCTCTCGAAAGGAAGAACGTTCCCCAGATGTGAGTTTCATCTTGCTGTTGCAGAAATGAATTTCAGCTTGTATTCTTCAGTGACCTGTGCCTCGTTGTTCTGTCCTAGATTTATTGCGCGATTAAAGGTCAGGTGGCGTTTGGTAACCTGGAAAGAAGCTTGGGTGGTGATTTGGTATGCCTTTGTTAGTGACATAGTGGAAAACAGTAGGGAGCAGTTGAGGGGGTGGATGATTGGTCTTTGAGGGAAATAAAGTTTCTATTGGGTGCATGGGCTGCACCCTGGGTCCAGCCACACTGGTTTATACCCATTACTTTGGTTTTTTGGTGACAAAAGGTAACTAAAATATATTTTCCAGCCGTGTGAAATATTGAGGTTGGGTTAGAGCATTCATTGCACAGCATTGGCCAAGCTTCCTTTGGAAGTATCTGGACCTTTGCTTTTGACGCATGAGGACCTTGGGATATCCATCGTAATTGCATCAGCTAAAAGTGGGACTGTGCAATAATTAACAATTACAAAGTGTATAAATGGGTGGTCAAGGATGTTGATCTGATTTAGGATATGTATGACCTAGCTACTTCTATAGTGAGGATGAGTGCATGACTGATGGAACGACTACTGAGTTCCCAATTACAATTGGTTCTCACCAACGAAGGTTCAACTTTAAGGCCCAATCTCCTTACTTTGGTTATGATGAGCTCACTAAGCATATGCAGGAGGAGATCCCATGGTGCATGCTGTTTGTGGATGATTTAGTTTAATTTGATGAGACTACAGTAGGAGTAAAGCTAGAGCTACAGAGAAGTACTATAGAATCTAAAGGCTTCAAGTTCAGCAGGACCACCACGGAGTTTTCGGAATGGAACTTTCACTACAACTAGGAGGAGGATCGGGAAGGATGGTTACCAAGTGCCAAAGAAAGATATCTTTAGGTATCTTGGTTAGTAAGACTCAAGGAGGAAGGGACTGACGAGGATGTTGCCAACAGGGTAAGGTTTGTCTCTGGTATGTTGTGCGATCACAACATTCCTCTCTAGAAATCGGTTGAACCGGTAACCGATTTCCTCACTGGTTCACTTCCTTGTTTGGATCAAAAGTGCAAGTGACTCGGAAAGAACCAGACAACCGCCCAGATATCGTATAGGATCAACTTGAACCTGGCTGGAACTTGAAGACTGAACCGGTTCAATCAAGCCCCAGACCACTGTTCAGAAATTGAAAAAATTAGAGCAAAACGCTGCCAAAGTTTCCAACCAAGGTAAATTGCTTAGAGTTGTGCTTGCTGAGCCATTGACCACACTTGGGTTTTCCTAGTAACTATTGATAGTTATTATGTAAGAAGTCATATTTTAACTCGTAAGAGCGGTTGAACCAATTGAGCCAATAAACTGTGAGTCCTCTCACCAGTTCATGCCCTGTTCCGATAACTATGGTTCACAATGTTGGGCAACTAAATTAACACCATTCACATAAGATGAGTGTAGTCGAAATGCAAGTGCTTAGTTGGAGATGTGCGGCCACACAGGGAGGTATAGAATAAGGAATGAAGGGGTGGTGCTACTTGAGGAAAAAACGAGGGAGCATCGCCCGAGTGGTTTGGTTTCATCCAACAAAGGCCTTTACATGCGCTTGTAAGAAGAAGTGATTTTTCCCATAAGACAAGGTAGGGTAGACCGAGGATAACTCGGGAGTAGTGAGAAAATATTTGATTACTAGGTGTATATTGCAGAACATGTGCTCTGGTTGGGGTAATAGAAGAAAATAATTCATTTAGTCGACCCCAGCTAATTTCGGACAGTCTTGGATGATGGCGACGACGACGATCCTGTATAAATGAATGGTCACAATCTGCATTTGCTGGAATTTCTTTGGCTTTTACACGCATGATGGTTGTCTAATCTTGCAAGGTGGCAATATATTTCCGTACATGAGAACACGCGTGGAGCATTTTCTTCACCAACAACGCAGCAGTTTCTGGAGCATGCTTAATGGGCAATTAGTGACTGTAACTCGTGGTCGGTTAAGTTCATCTGAGCATAGTGAACAAGAGTTTGCCACTGTTTGAGACAAAAACTGTGAGATAGAGGGCAAGAGAAAGGCGAAGTGGAATTTTTTCCTTCAAAATTGAGCAAGTGTTTACCACTTTTTTGACATATGAGAGTTAAGGATCGCCACTCTTTAGCAAGTAAATAATGAAGTATACATGGCCTTCTTTTTTTCTTGTGGTGGTGGAGAGAGCAGCTTTATATCCTTCTGTGGTACAGTTATACTGGGCCATTCAAGAGGGCAATTAGAGAAGTAAAGTGGCTTGCTTCGTGGTGTTTTGGTGACTACCCTAATTTTGTTGGAAGGATGTAAGTCATTATTTTCCTGTGCTTGTTATTGTTTTAGCTTAGACTTAGGGCAAGAAGCTTAAGAAGACCCAGTCCTAATATTCTTGTGGAGTTAGTGGCTCTTTTGGGACCGTGGTTTTCCCCCTCTATGTTAGAGAGTCTTTCTATGGTAATTCGTGGTCAAATTATAGCGTTGCTCTCATTACTATCTTTATTACTAGCGGTTTGATTTGATTACTAACTCGTGGCACTTGTAATTTGCGATTCACTATCCCGCAAGACTCGATCAATCCTAACAGAGTAGTATCAGAGCCTCTATCGGGGTGACTTGTTTGTGATAGGATGGAGAAGTCTCATGATACGGTGATTAAGTTGGACGCGCCAAAAATCGAGGACGTCTTTCTCTGTAATGATTTTGCGACCCTAATGCGTTGACGGTTCCAAACCTACGGGTAAGGATAACAACGATGGGAACGGATGAACTGAAGACCATTGGCTTCATAAGGCAGTGGATCGACCACAGTGTGTTTTGTCATGTGGCTGAAAAGACAAATGCACGTAGCTTGTGGAGGAAATTGGAGGCTATGTACGAGCTGAAGAATGCTGAGAACATGCATACATGACAAGGAGGCTAGTGAATCTCAAGTTCAAGGAGGCATATTCTGTTGCCAAGTACTTCATCGATATTCGGAGCTTGGAACTTGGCCACTTCCGAAATGAAGCTCGATGACGAGTTACCAATATTGTTGCTGATGCTGCCAGATAGCTGGGACACGTTAGTTGTCTCGATGAGTAATTCTGCTCCAAATGGAAACTCGACGATGAGCACCATTAAGGACTGCGTGTTCAAGAAGCAAGGAGAAACGAGGTCAGTACTGTCGGTGGTGATAGCACATGCTCTTGTCCCAGTAAACAGAAGCAGAAGTGTGAGCAAGAGTTATGAAATTCATGGTCACTGCAGTAATATGAAGAGTGGCAGGGATCAGTCGCAGACTGGGGATAATTGAAATGATAGATTCGTAAGACCGGCCACATTCATAGGAGCCCCAGATATACGAGGACAGAGATCGGAAAAATGGTAACAACAACAATACTTCAGCAGTTGTTTCAGATGAGGAAATGGTGGGTTTCTTGGTTTCAGAGAGACCACATGACCGTGAGATACCTATTGGATTGTTGATAGTGCCGCTTCGTGCCACACTTAGTCGAGGAAAGAATTCTTTCCTCGTACGCAGATGGGTTTTTGCATTCAGAAAACGTGGAAGATAGCTGTTTCAAGATTGTGGGTAAAGAGATGCGAGCATGAAGACATTGTGGTTGCACATTGACGTTGAAAAATGCGCGACATAGTCCTGATCTTTGCCTCAACTTGGTTTCCGTTTCGATTTGGACCACTTCCATGTATTTGAGCCCGTTTGGCAACGGATTGGCAATTGAAGTTGGAAGCACAACAAAGGGCATTGGTGATTACGAGAGGAGTTGCTTGCGGGAGTACGTGTATGACCAGTGCTAAACCTTGTGTGAGTAAGCTGAATATATTTGATGGAGAGTCTTTGATGGAATATGCGGCACAGTGATGGGTTCCGAATTTTTGGCACCTCACTTCCGTGCCAAGCAATGTGTTTGAACCCTATTGATAGCAAGCATAAGGTGGCCCCCTTTGATAGTTTATTACTTTCAGACATGAGTTCGCGGTAGTTAGTGTTCGAAGTCTCACTAATAGACTCCTTCACCATAGAGAGTGCCAAGGGTGGTGGGATGCAAAGTTTCTTGATTCGGGTTTATTGTTGCTGGAGGGTGTAAAGCTGGGGGAGCAGGCTCTTCAATTACAAATTGAAGGATCCGGCTCCACAGAGATGCATCCAGTTAGTCAGTGTGCTAATTGGGGGGAGCTTAAAAATTTTGGTGAAGTCCCGCATTGTGGTGAAAACTCTAGTTTGATGAAGAGTGTGCAAGAGAAGGTGATGAAGGGCTTCGGTAATTTTATTTCGGCTGGCAACGAGTTTCAATGATGAGATTGAACCCCATGTGGTGATGGCGGGGCAAAGAGATAGTTGCCTGCGAGGGCCGCATCATGGGTCTAGCCACATTGGTTTAGACCCACTTTTGGGTTAGTTTGGTTGTTATTCACCGAAGAAAATGAGATATTCTTTCCAGCCATGTGAAGAGTTGAGGTTGGGTTAGTGCATTGATACACAACATTTGCTAAGCTTCATTTGGAAGCATCTGGGGCTTTGGCTTTTGCACGTGATGACCTTTGGACTTGCATGGTGACTGCCTCATCTGGGAAGGGGATAGTAATCAAGTTAATAGCTGCCAAGTTATATGGATGGTCACAATCTGTATCTGCTGGAATTTCTTGGCTTTTACACACATGAATGGCGTGATGCTTGTTTAATCTTACAAAGTGGGAAATCTATTTCTTGCATGGGAGCATGTGTGGAACATTTAGTTGACCAATAGACTAGCAGTTTCTAGAGCATACTTGATTGCTCAGTTGTGACTATAAACTGTGGCTGGTTAAATACGTGTGAGCAGACCAAAGGAGTGTCTGTCACTGTTTGAGACAAAACAGCTGATAGTGTAAGAAAGAATGGAAACTGTCATTGAACAAAAAGAGGCTCAACTTGTGGAGAGTTTACCAGTGTTTTGACATAAAAGAGTGAGGGATTGACACACTTTGGTCATTTAAACAGCGAAGTAGAAGTGGTCTTCCTTTTCTCCCGCAGTGGTGGAAAGAGAGGAGCTTGGCTTCCTTCTGCCGCACTTATACCAATGCCTTCAAGAGGGTGATCGATTCGAGAAATATAGAGGCTTACTTCATGTTGTTGTACTTTAAACTTAGAGGAAAAAGCTAAAAAGACCCATTTGTATTGTTCGCTGTGGAGTTATTGAATTTGTTTTTCCTGTGGGTTTTTCCCTCTGCTCTAAAGGGTTTTTCCTGGTGCTCTCATTAGTATTTCTACTACTAGCGGTTTGGTTGGAGTGGTTTACTCATGGCACTTGAAATCGTTATCCCTCTGATACAAGACTTGTCCTATGCTAACAGTTCCTTTATCATATGAGGTTGGTGAGTTGTTTCGTTGAACTAGTTTTCACGTCGCAATTATAATTCGTAATTCCCTGTCACACAAGACTCGTTCAGTCCCGACTTGTTCAGTCCCAACAGCTTCTGTCATGGGATGCTTCCTTTAGTTTTGAGGTTGGTGGGTGTGGATATCTCTTTGGAGGTGGGGTTTGGTCTTGTGTCTACTACCAATTTCTTCTTCTTTCCATTTGTTTTGTGGTCCCGTATCTGTTGTTCTTTTCGGCGGAGGCGTTGGTTATTGATAATTCCTTATTATCTAGTCAAGATATGCATACTTCATATCTTGCATGGAAGGCGATATTCACTTCTAAATTACACGAGATAGCTGTATTCTAACTGTTCTTCCAAATTTTCTCTCGCAGAAAATATGTGTGCTTCAAATTATTTATTCTCTGAACCTATGGGCAAGAACAAATATGGGGACTCTTTGCTATCTGTGTTTTGGAATTGAAACGTTTGAGTTCCTTTTAATTTTTCTACATGTTTCTTAGGAGATTTTAAATAGAGTTCCTTTGAATTCTTCTACATGTTTCTCGAGGTTTTAAGTAATCTGTAAACTTTATCTTTTGTTGTTTCTGGTTACCTCCCTTTGTTAAAATGTGTTATATAGTAAGACAATATGTTATAGTGATTCTCATCATTTGACAGGCTCTGGAGTTTTTGGCCAGTATCACGATACTAGAGTCAACAGTTTCAAAACTTGAAGAGGAGTTGATCTATTTGCATTTCCAACTTACTCAGGAACGTAATGAACGAAAAATTGCAGAGTATCGTTGCAGACAATTGTCTTCCGAGTCCGTATATGCATGCCCAGACATTGCTAAAGCACCTGTATGTATTTTTTTCATGATGATTGCAACAAACATCACTTCGCACCCTGAAAGAACAGGTTACATAAAAAATACTTGTTTCTCCTTAACAAACGATCTCTACGTGTAAATGTTCTTTATCTGTATGCAATCTTTCTTATTGAAATTCAAGGCAGTGTCTATAAGAGCTTAGCATTATCATTAGGGTCTGTTCATCAACATTTTCAGCAATAAGTGATGATCCATATAAGTGATGATCCATTAATGTTCTTTATCTGTATAAGTTACTTGCTTCTCCTTAGCAAATGTTTTCTATCTGTAAATGTTGTTTAGCTATATGCAATCTTTAATTGAAGCGAGTTTCTATAAGAGCTTAATATTGTCATTAGGGTCCTTTCATCAGCATTTTCAGCGACAATAAGTGATGGTCCATCAGCAATACAGTTCTACATAATTTTGTGAACCGATGTTCATTTACTGTTTCATACGTGTTCCTTATTTGGGCAAACTCAGTAATTTAGTTGTAATTATTGTCATATATATTTTTGCAACATTGATATGAACTGAAGTTGCTTAGTGACTAGAATACCATTAGAAAATAAAGAATCAAAATTGAAGAAGTTTATAGACGATTGTTTTGTGCATTGAATCAAACTATGCTTCAAACCAGAAAGCAAAGGACACGTCTGTGCTTCTCCAAGACAAAGAGGTAACCATGAAAAGAGGTCCTGCATATTGTGAGCCTGTATATGTATGGAAGCTTACAAAGGAGGTGCAACCTAAAGGCCTCTGGGATCACCCTTGCCAACTTTCAGAAGAGATGGTTCGATGTATGAAAGATATTTTCATCTCTTTGGCCGATTCTACTATCTCATCAAAATTATCGGGATTGGAAAGCCACTACTCACCTTTGTCTCCGCATGGACATCTTTCAAGTTCATATACGTCGTCATGGGTGCAAAGCCCACAAATTGATATAGAGTCTGAGGTGTTGGCTGCAGATGACATCCATGATCCCTATAGAGTGCATGGTAAATTAAGTTGGGCTGATATTGGAAGCTATGGATTAGCAACTGAAGTTTCTTGGATGTCAGTTGGGAAGAAGCAATTAGAATATGCTGCAGGGGAATTACGTAGATTCAGGTAAAGGAATTTGTGGTTGAAAATAGTTCTTGTATGCAAATTAAGATTTCCTGAAATTTCGGGCATACTATCCCATTTTTTAATAAAACTAGCTAATGTACCCGTGCAAATGCACGGGATAGTATGCAATTAAGTGTTATTGTTAATCATATACTTTTCGCATAATGAAATAGAATCTAAATGCCCAAAAAAAAAAAAAAAATAGCACTTAAGTCTATGAATTTCTTAAATAAATTAGCTAACTACTTAAGATGACAATAGCTCCTTAATGAAACAAATAAAATCATAGAATAAATTTCACCAATCTATCGTCTAAAAGTACTATTAAAGGAAAAAATGTATCACAAGTTTTACCGAAATGTTGATTATCCTCCTTCATTTCTTTGTTTATAAAAATCTAGTCAATAATATTTGCATATTCATATCAAGATAGTTTGGAGATTGACTATTACACTTCACCTTTTACCAATTAAATGTGTTCTTTATAGTTCTATACTAATTCAATTTTTTATCTAATTGTTATTTGAGATAATTCATGTTATGTAACATAGTACTACACAAACAAATTGGCATATTGGGAAATTGACGAACGTTATAAATAAATTGACATTGTATTCTCCTAGAGTCACTTTTTCTTTCATCGACTTAAATTCCCTTTAACGGAAACGTTAGGGCTATTTTTTTTTTTTTTTTTGTAATATCTAATATTGCCAACATGATACATCTAGAGATGACTATTTCAAACATTTCCTTTTTGACAGGTCAAAGACTCAAAGAGAAGCAGATTAGGCGGGAATAGTCTAATAAGATGTCAAAATTATTGTTAAAATAGTAAGTTAATTAGGAATCTAGATTAATTGTAACAATAATAAAAAGTCCAGGTTAGAAGTCCAAATTCAATGGATAATAAGTAGATTAGAAGTCTAGATTAACTATAGAAATAATGAATATGCTAAATTAGAAGTCTAGATTAATTGTAACAATAATAAGAAGTCCATATTAGAAGTCCAAATTTAATGGATAATAAGTGGATTAAGAGTCCAGATTCAAGGTAACCTCAGAGCTGAGAATTCCAGTGAAATGTTAGGGCTATTTTTTTTTTTGGTAATATCTAATATTGCCAACATGATACATCTAGGGATGACTATTTCAAGCATTTCCTTTTTGACAGGTCAAAGACTCAAAGGGAAACAGATTAGGCGGGAATAGTCTAATAAGATGTCAAAATTATTATTAAAACAGTACGTAAATTAAGAATCTAGATTAATTGTAACAATAATAAGAAGTCCAGGTTATAAATCCAAATTCAATGGATAATAAGTAGATTAGAAGTTTAGATTAACTATAGAAATAATATATAGGCTAAATTAGAAGTCTAGATTAATTGTAACAATTATAAGAAGTCCAAATTCAATGGATAATAAGTGAATTATGAGTCCAGATTCAAGGTAACCTCAGAGCTAACCACAGAGCTGAGAATTCCAGTGAAGGACTCGACTTCACTGGAAGTCCAGATTAGAAGTCCAAATTCAATGGATAATAAGTTTTGATTAAGAGTCCAGATTCAAAGTAACCTCAGAGCTGAGAATTCCAGTGAAATGTTAGGGCTATTTTTTTTTATTTTTTTTGGTAATATCTAATATTGCCAACATGATACATTTAGGGATGACTATTTCAAGCATTTTCTTTTTGACAGGTCAAAGACTCAAAGGGAAATAGATTAGGCGGGAATAGTCTAATAAGATGTCAAAATTATTATTAAAACAATACGTAAATTAAGAATCTAGATTAATTGTAACAATAATAAGAAATCCAGGTTAGAAATCCAAATTCAATGGATAATAAGTAGATTAGAAGTTTAGATTAACTATAAAAATAATAAATAGGCTAAATTAGAAGTCTAGATTAATTGTAACAATAATAAGAAGTCCAGATTTAATGGATAATAAGTGAATTATGAGTCCTGATTCAAGGTAACCTCAGAGCTAACCACAGAGCTGAGAATTCCAGTGAAGGACTCGGCTTTTATATAGTAATATGGATTCTGAATAATTTTACTTTTCAACAAGGCGAAAAGTAGCCCGTGTGTGTATGATCCAATTATACAGATTCGTCATTCATACTTTTATCCAACTTTGTTCTGAGTATTAATATTAATTTGTTTATGGAGGAAGCTTATAGGTCAAACATGGCACGTTTTAAAATGTGGAGGTCCATCAAAATTGCAATTTACCCAGTAAAACAAACGTTTAACTTTTCTTCGCCCTAGTGTTCCTTTCTTAAACGCATATTTCTCTTACAATATCGTCTCCAATGAACTTCTAGTTAATGTATTAATGAGCATTTGTGCAAATTTTGAACTGACTAAAAACTGTTTGGTGGGCAGGATTCTCGTTGAGCAGGCGGCCCAAGTTAATCCTATTCACTTGAGCCACAATGAGAAGCTTGGTTTCTGGATTAACTTGTACAATACACTGATAATGCATGTGAGTTTCTCACTTTCAGACAAGATTATTGGAATTAATGCTGGGTTTATATGGAAACCGAAGTGCAGCTAGAATCTACTACTACCCGTCTTCGAATTTCAAGGAGTAGCATTATCGGAAATCTACTTCGGTTTTCACACTAGCTGAATACTGACATATAGCGTGAATCCAAATTCTTAAACCAAACAGTGCCCTCACTACTGGTTGGTTATACTAGATCAAAATTACCAAAACACCAAATAATCAACTTTACTATAAGGGTGCTCGTTTGTACTTTACGAACACACAGACACGTGTGCACGGATGGCACACATGCAGACAAAAAATGGGAACTGGAGGTGGGAATAGAGAATTAAACATGAGTATATGAGAAACCTTTTCTTAAGAGGTTGCCACGAGGGATTATTGGCAGGAGCATTTCTCCTTGGTGAGCAAATATAGATTAAAAAATATAATGAAAATTGGGAAAAATGCGATCTTGATAAAATTTATTTGGAGAGGATAATCGCGCATAGACTATTGTAGTTATTCTGGAAGGGCTAATCAGTAAACATCCTAGTATGGAGTGGTAATACCTCTGCCCATATTGATGCATACAATATAATTTACAAAATTTACAAGCTTTACAATGTTTTCTTGGCTAAAAACAGGCTTACTTGGCTTATGGAGTTCCAAGAAGTGACCTGAAGCTCTTTTCTCTGATGCAGAAGGTAATGTTATCAACCAGTCCTCAGAGTATCTTTTTGGTTCATACTTCATCAGAGAAGAAGTTCGTTTTATGTTGGGCATTCAGGCTAAACGAGATATAGCCATTGAGTGACATTTTGTTAGACAAAAAAAGCTTCATCATCCGGTGGGGTGTGTACAATTTTTGACCTTCGACATTTTCTTATTCGACAAGAAGCTCACCAGGCCTCCTTTACCCGTACTTGTCTTATTTTTAGAGATTTCAATTTGTGCTAAAATTTACATCTCAGAACTTTCACCTTTCTATATTTGGCCAGTCTAAATTTACACGAAATTATGCTTAATCACTATTATAATGTTAGTAAAGAACCGAAATTTGTCACCGTTGCACTTCTTTGTGACAAATGAAGGGTGAATGAGTGTCAGATGGTGTGAATACAGGCTTTCGCCTTTCCCTTTTTCAAAAAACATCGGTTATCAGTTACTTTTGCTGTTATTTTCTTCTCGTATGCTGGTTTTGTATCCAGTCCCCCCTCTATCCTGTAGATCCTCCTGAAGCTCTCTGCTTTGAGCAGGACTAGCATAGCTTGGTAGATATGTTGGATATATTAGTAGGTATTAATAATGATTACTAGTGGGACAGGATAGGATTCTGTGTTGATCATTCATGCAGATTTTGTGATAAATTAAGATTCCTTTTACATTGTGGCGGGACTCGACTCTGACTGGTGAATCAGAAAGCAACGGACAAGTGACGTTCAGTTAGTGGAATCTCCTCCTGTTGGCATAACTGTGGTGAACGGCAATGGCAACTCTTTTCAGAATTCCGTCTCAAATGGCTAATGCTATTATACGTATAAATGGTTTCTTCTAACATATTGGACTTTAAAAAATTTCCAAGCTCAGATTCATATTTTTTGGCTGCTTAAAAATTGGTATTCAGAGAATAAGCCAACCTTATAATCAACTGCAGGATGGCAGAGCAGATCCAAGGAAGTAGATTCCAGATCTAGCTTCTTTAACTTCGTGGTCTCCACAAGTCATAAACCCAATAAACAGTAGCATCAGTGCAAGCTAATCTCGATGATGGAGGTAAGGTGTATTGAAGACGATGAAGATACGAGGGCCTAGCCTTAGTGACAATGGGTATTGATGGAAGTAATCTTTCTACATAGGTATGACAGCCAGGGCACTGCTATTACAAGTAGTTTGATGTCTCCTTACTAGTGATACTTCTCAGGCGCGAAAACAAAGACTTCTCTTGATAGCACTAGGAGCATAAGAGAACGAATATCACGGCTGAGCCTCTGACAAGCAAGGAGCATTCTAAGACCTGACTGTCCAAGGTGGAATAACCTCCCCCTGCTGTTATAGTGCTCTGAGGATGGCATTCCTTGGGCAGCATAAACAGTTAAATATATGTCGTGCTTATTGTCATACTTTTTATACGTAGTCGGTTCCAAACCTGGATAATGGAGGAGGGTCGTGATAGGCTGGCGACTAGCGTAACACAGTCACGTTCCATGAACATGAATCCTAAGAAATTACATGTAATTGCTAGGGCAGTCACCTTTAGCGAGTTCCAGCTGCCTCTAGGTGTTCCCAAAAATGGGCAAGGGGCAGCGTAAGCGCACCGGGGTGCGATGAGAAGAGAGCGAGGTTTCCTGCACCATACTGGATGAGTCCTGGGTGAAGAAGTTAGTCCAGAATCATAGACTAAGGTTAGGTAGTTAAAACTTAGGTTCAGCAATGGGTATGTTTAAGGAGTCAGTAGATGCGATGCGCAGAAAGAGATTAAACATAGCGTGTCTTCAGGGGACTAAGTGATTTGGAGACAAGTCTAGGATATACCGGGAACATGTTATGATTTGTGGTACATGGGCAAGGTTTGGAATAGAAATGACGTAGTAATTGTAGTAGATAGAAGCCTAAGATATAAGGTTGTAGATGTCAACAGAAAGGGTGATCGAATTTTATTAGTTAAGTTAGTAATGGGAGAGGAGACTACATATATTATCGGTACACATGCCCCTCTAGTAGGACTAGCAGACTCTATGAAGAGGGAACTTTTGAGGGATATAGGTGGAATAGTATAAGGAATAACCCACCAGGAGAAGTTGCTTATAGGAAGAGATTTGATTGGGTATATCGGAAGAGCAAGTGGAGTCTTTGAGAGGGTACATAGAGGATTGGTTTTGGAGATAGTAATGAATCCGGAGATGAAACCCTACACTTGAAGGTGGCCTTGATTCGATGATAGCAAACACCTTTATGACATGAGACTCACATTGAATGAATTTCAGTAGTGGGTCTCATTGTAGTCAAATAGATTTCTTCCTCACTAGGAGAGAGGACTGAGCATTATGTAAAGATCATAAGGTTATTGCTGGGGTTCTCTTGCTACACAACATAGGTTGGTGGTGCGAGACATATACATGGAGGGTTGGAATAAGAAGGTTAAAGGTGAGAGACATCCATGAACTACGGAGAAAGATTAAGCACTTTTAAGGATACGCTGAGGAAAGAAGGACTGTGGAATGTGGATGATGAGCCTAAGATACTGTGGAATGAGATGTCTACTTGTATTAGAACAATTGCTAGTGTGTCTAGTGGAAATGGACCTATATATAAAAAAACTTGGTGGTGAAATGAGGAGGTCTAGAAAGCAATTAAGTCAAAGACTGAATGTTATAGAGGATCGTACGAGTGCAGGGACGAGGAGAATGTTGAGAAAGTATAGTAGCCACATGGAAGCAAAAGAGGCTAGAGGTAAGGCTTATGAAAGTTTATACCACAGGTCAAGGTACTAAAGACGGTGAAAATGAGATCTACAAGCTAGCTAAGGTAGGGGAATAGAGAAGAAGAGACTTGAATCATGTGAAGTGTTTCAAGGATGAAGTGTAGAGGTCATTAGTGAAAGAAGATAGAGGTTAGATAGTGATGGAGATCTTACTTTGATACGTCACATAACTGAAAAACTGAAGATAACTTGGGAGAACTTGATGACTCAAGTTAGAATATCTGAAGTGAAGGAAGCTATGAAAATGATGAACATTGGAGAGGTTACTGGGCTGAATGGTATTCCTATTGAGGTTTGGAGAAGCTTGGGTGATAGGGGCTTAAATTGGTTAATTAAGTTGTTTAACAAGATCTTAAGTCTTAACTTCTAAGAAAGCGCCCAAGGACTGGAGGAAAAAGACTTTGCCACCTGGATATAAGGACTATGGAGATATCCAGAGTTGCAATAACTACAGAGGGATCAAGCTTATGAACCACACTATGAAGCTATGGGAGAAAGGTAATTGAACAAAGGGTAGACAACAAATATATGTGAATTAGTTAGTTTCCTGCTTGGGAGGTCCACTAGAACCTATTTTGTTAATTAGACGGTTGATGGAGAGGTTGAGAAGAAAAAGGATCTTCAAGTGGTCTTTATAGATCTGGAAAAAGCATATAGTTAGGTACCAACGGAAGTTATGTGGTGGGCTCTAAAGAAGAAAGGAGTGCCGACCGAGTACGTTAATGCCAAGACTAGTGGGCTCTAAAGGAGAAAGGAGTGCCTACCAAGTACGTTATTGCCATGACTAGTGAGTTCCCAATTAGAATTGGACTTCACCAAGGGTTAGCTTTAAGCCTGTACATTTTTTACTTTACTTATGGAATAACCAGGATGAGATCCCATGGTGCATGTAATTTGCAGATGATAAGAGTTTTATTCAATGAGACTAGAGAAGGACTAAACGCGAGTTATGGAGGCATGCGTGGCCACCTAAGAAGCACGGACACGGGTGCGGGTGCGGATACGAAACGGGTGTGGATACGCGGATACGGCATTTTTAAAAATTTTAGGATACGGGTGCGGCGGGGATACGGCATAATTTATAAATATTTTTTTAATTATGTATACTTAGTATTTAATTTTTAAACAATTTAAATCTTAGTAATCATAATATATATGTGTTTGATATATGTAAAAAGATATTAATATTCCAACCAAAGTAGTGAGTTTTTAAGTTTAATGGATTCTTTTGTAAATTTTAAAGCTTTCAACCAAATTAGTAAGAATTCGTTAAGTTTAATGGGTTATTTTATAAATATTAAAATTGTAGAACTGAACATAATAAAGTTTTTATGTGGTATCACTTCTATTTCTTTAAATTACTGGGGTTGGTTTATGTAATAACTTAACAATTGGTGTCCTTAAAATAATATAACAAAACTAATGTCAACAACTCAAAAGTCAAAAGATAAGAGACAACACATCATCACCGATCGACTCTGGGGAAGACGGCGCTCGCTGCTCGCCGCAGTGGGTCGCCGGGACTCGCCGCAGTGGATCGCCGGTGAGTCTCCTTCTCCTTCTTCTTCCTTCTTCTTCTTCCTCCTTCTCCTCCTTCTTCTTCTACCTCTTCTCTCCAGTGTCTCCTCTCAGCTTTCCGGTGGTCGCCGGAGTTCCCTATGGTCGCCGATGGTGACAGATCTGAGCCGATCCGCACCCGATCCGCACCTGGGATTTAAGAAATTAAAAAAAAGAAGAAAAAAATTGTGGATACGCACCCGAGGTGCACCCGCACCCGACACGTATCCGGTGCCGGTGCTTCACCCTAAGTGCCGCACCGGTGCTTCATAGGTGGCCACGCAAGGAAGGATAGTAACAAGTGAGGTTATCCACAACGAACTGGGGGTGGCGCCAACTTAGGAAAAGACGTGAGAGCATCGCTTGAGATGCTTCGGCAATATCCAGCTTAGGGCAGATTCCCTGTAAGAAGTGGTTTCCACGGTTCCACCCAGTTGATGGGGAAAAATGGGTAGGGGACTGAGGATAACTTGGGGATACATGGTGAAGAAAGACTTGAATGCTAGTTTGGTTGAAAGGCTTGGATGATGATGATGACACAAAGGGGGGAGAGAAAAAAATATTAATGATTGTTGAGGTAGGTTAAATTAGCAGAGAAAAGCATATTGATGAAATCCAAATTGTTAAAATAGATCGGTAAAATTTACCAAGAGTATTTTAGTATTACAACCGATACTGAACTGTATGATGCCACGCCAACAAAGTGATACCTTAATGTAAGTGTAGTGGACATACAAATTTTATCTTAAATGGGAACATATACGTCAATTTGATAGAAAATATCGGATTTATAAGGAAGATACAAATCCCTTGAGGCAAACCAATTCGTTACCTTACTGCATGAACAATAGTGAACTGTTGGAAATAGTCCAGTTTTCCAAGTTTGTGTAAGGGTAAAAAAACAACATAAGCAATCCTACCCTTCGAAATAAAATCCTTGCCGTTGTCCCTGCCGGCAATCAAATTAGTCATTGATATATGTATCTGCTTCTTGTGGACCATAACTTTTTCAGGCAGCATACACAGTTGGCGGCCACTCTTTCAGTGCAGCTGTGATTGAGTATATAATTCTGAAGATGAAACCTCCAGTACACAGGCCGCAAATTGTACGAGCTTAACATTTATTGTATCATGTTTTTTGTTCATTTACCACTTGGATATTTGTCTATCCACAAAATTGATATCTAAAGGTGGCATATGTAGGCTTTGCTTCTTGCGCTTCACAAGCTGAAGGTGTCAGAGGAGCAACGGAAGTTTGCGATCGATACCTTTGAACCAATTGTAGCTTTCGCTCTCAGTTGTGGACTGTATTCGTCGCCTGCGGTAACTTTCAACATTACACTCACAGAGATGTTCTTTTAAGCATGAGTTGTATTTAAGTGCTGTAGTAGCTGCATCTGCAGGTCAGGATATACACTGCTATGAACGTGAGGGAAGAACTCCAAGAATCTCAACGCGATTTTATTCGGGCTTCTGTTGGGGTTAGCAGCAAAGGAAGGCTGTTGGTACCGAAATTGTTACATTGCTTTGCTAAAGGTTTCGTAAATGATGAAAAATTGGCCGCATGGATATCACGTTACCTTTTATCCCATCAGGCCAGCTTTGTCGAAAAATGCATGTCAAAGAGGCGTCAGAGTCTCTTCAGTTCCCGCAGTTGCGGCATTCTTCCTTTCGATTCTCGCTTCCGTTATCTGTTCCTGCCTGAAAAAATTTCACCTTGATGCTGTCCATTTGCACCTCAGTGTATCCTTAGAAGCGGGAGAATTGGCGAGGCAGCTCGCCAGCTTAGACAATTCACCGTATAGACGTATATCTTCTGTGATTTGTATTCGATCTACAGGTAACAGGTAGTGGGGTGTCCATTAGCATCAACTAATTGGAGTTTTTTTCTTCATGAATAGGTGATCCCATTTTGTAGCTGCTGTGATATATAGTGAGATGGTGGATACTTGATCTTATATGTTTAACTGTAAGCAAACATTGTAAACAACAGGAAGATGCATTTCGGCTATGCCTCGGTTGATCAACTCTCTTGAACTCATTTCTCAAATTTTGTTCATCGCCTGTTTCACAAGTGTACAACGCTCGATGTAAAAGTGCCCTCCAGCCACTAAAAGAAGTGCAATTGACGATTCGGTTCCAGAGAGTGGTTGGTGGATTCAGACCAAAGGGCATTTATTTAAGTCATCATGCCTGGTGTAGGCCTCGTTTTGCCCGGGATTCCTCTCTCTAAATGGCAAAGCAACCAAGAAAGTGGACATCATATATTATTATGAATAATTATAGCAAAGTCTCTGAGGTTAGGGTGAAATTACAGTGAAGGACATCAGTTTCAAAATGTGAAATACCGTGACCAAAAATGATAAAAATGTAACATTTATGTCCATCAATCAGGGTTCCGTCTGAAGAATTTTTTTTTTTATGATGTCATCATTACATATTTTTAAAATGACAATACTGCCCTTATACTGTATATACTGATTACTTTTTTAATTTTGAAAATTAGGATTTTAAACCCTAATTTGAAAATTAGGGCTTGTAAACCCTATAAAAAATTAGGGCTTGAAAATTAGGGTTTCGAGACCTTAATACTGAAAATTAGGGGTTTGAATCTTAATTTTCAAATTAAGGTTTCAAAACCCTAACCCTAATTTGAAAATTAGGGTTTCAAAACCCTAACCCTAATTTGAAAATTAGGGTTTCAAAACCCTAATTTCCAAATTAAGGTTTCAAAATTCTAATTTTGAAACACTATCACACACACCCCCCTACCCTGTCACCGTCGCCCCTGCCCCTTCACTCCACCCCGCCACAGCCCCCAGCCTTGCCCAACTCCCTATCATTTCTCTCTTTGGCTCTGTTCATGAATTTGTCTAAGTATCTTCAAATCGCAATCCTTGGCTTCCATGCATTACGTTTAAACTTCTGTGTCTGACAGATGCTTTGACTTGTGCCCAGGTTGAGAAATTTGTGGTGCGGCGACGCGGGGGTGGGGGGGGGTGGGGGGGATATCGGTGGAGGGGAATTGGAGAGACATAATTGGGGTGGGGGGAGGGGAGGGAGAGAGAGGGTAAAGTTTAGCTTTCTATAAAGTCTCATTTTTTCTTAAATAAAGTAATGGCATTTTAAAAAAATTAACCTTCTAACTTAAGGGCAACAAAATCATTTTCTTAAAATCGTTAGATATTTTAAAATTCTGTGTGGTCAACGAACATAAGTGTACTTTGACTAAACTAATGAACACGCCTGTAATTTCACCATGACATCAGGGACTTTGATGTAATTATCCTTAGTTATTACGTCCAGAAAAGGATGATCCTGAATTCAACGTTTTTATATGATATCATTGATCTAGAATTACTCAATACTTTCTACTCAATAAGGATATGTGGGTGTGGGTGTGTGTGTGTGTGTGTGAGAGAGAGAGAGACTCAATGGTGCAATGTTGGAGAGGGACCTTCAAATATAAAAGGGCTACGCGTCGTGCTTTACAGTAATGTCACCTCTTTTGGGCTAAAGTTCTACCAATTATATCATTGACAAGCATCTATACATTGCGTGTTATAATATCATCATTTTTTTTTTAACTTTGGGCTAACCCTACAATCATATCACTAATAAGCATCTAGTAATGATAGAGTACATGAAAAAGAAAAAAAATACTAATACAACACTCTAAACAGCTAAACTTAAGACAAGAAATGCCATAGAGCTAGACCTCCTTGTAAATGCCAAGACATCCATAACTATGGCAACTTGCAAAAAGGATTAACATGCACTTACACTAACTAAAACATGGACAACAACCGTTTTTCAGGATACTCAAGATAACATTAAGATAAATAAATGAACCATACAATTAATTTCCCTACCTTTTGGACTAGTAATCATGATTATTCTCATGCAATCTTATTCACTAACTCTACCTTGTTACAAAAACAAAATATATATTAGTTCAGATTATACTACAAGTATTTCGTTTGATTTTCATCTCGCATGCCGAGACCATCATAGCCTCTGGATTATAAGATGTACGAAGGGTAGAATGAAGAATGCTCGAGGCAGAGTAAGGACGGTAGCCTTTTGGATTACGAGGTCATGCTTTCTTTTAAATTGTATATGTCAAACATTCCTTGTGTCTGTAACTCGATTTGGTTGCAAACAATATAACTCTTGCAGCGTCCCAAAAAAGTAGTCTCTTGTATATTAGTTCGCCTTATGATATAATCCTCCTGATTATTCCAAAAAGAAAAATGAAAAAACAAGCCAAACCAAAAAAGACAAACAAGTGTTGCACGTTAACAAACACCTCACGTCAACAAACACCACACATCAACACCACCTTCCTCCACCGGAGAACACTTGGTAAAACAAGCCACGTGTCTCGAGGTCACTACATCTAATGCGTTGCCTTGCGTGTAACCATAACCGATAGAAATAGTCGTCGCCTATGCCTAAATCACCAGAGCCACCTCGGAAACCAACACCAACCCGAGGCACCTCTACTTGTTGTGGGTCAATCTAACAGACCAAGGTCACTGCACCCTCACTGCCGAGCCAACAACCATTCTATCCACAATTAATCTGAAAGATGGGGGAGGGGGACCTTACTAAAAAAGGAAGGGGAGAAAAGAGAGGGAAACTTAGCCATGAGAAATACTCTAGTGGAGCACTTGACCACCCTCAAGCATCTACCACAGGCTCCGCACCCAACAACCATGATCCACCACCACAAAACCCACACACCCCAACGCATAATGCAATGACAATCTAGTGTGAACACGGATCCAACACCAACAGAGTACAAGCAACCCGAGCAATCGATCCACCGCCCACCACGAGCACCGTCAACTTAGTATCCTGCCTAATTCATAACAAAAGGGAGCCATGCTCACACCTCACGACAGCATCCATCACTACTCGCAGGCAACCAAAAAGTGCCTTCAACCCATAGGTCGAACCCACCCCACATAGATCCCTACACGGATTATAAAACATAAACTTACCATGTGCCGGAGAAGCCGACTGTTAGTAATCCTGCGTGTTGACAGGCCAATTTGTTGATCTTTTATATTATTTTATTTACCTTTTGTGGTGCCTCCTAAATGGAGAGTCCTCTGTGTGCTTTGTACAACTTGACTGCTGAGTAGCCTTTTCTAGTTGTCCTTCGTGTGCTTTGTGCAACTTAAATGTTCACTACTCTTTTGTAGTTGAATATATTTCCTTTTTTTTTTTATATTGAAAAAGTAGAAATATATACCCAGATATGAAACAGTCGAATTTACAATGGGGAAAAGCAACATCCCACACACTGAAGGCCACCATCCAAACAACAAAAACAACCAAATTCACTAACTACAAGAATAAAAAACACCACAAGGAGACATCAAAGCGACATCCCTACCCACTCCTGGCGAAGCTCAGCACCAGATCGGGAGACAAAAGTCGCTAAAGCTGATGAAAACAGTAAACTAGTTGCTTTTCCTTGGGTGGCGAGCACCGAGTGCAAACCCCTGCAGTCAAGCAGAACTGTACACAAAAAGTCGGGCAAAGTCGAGCAGTCCCTAAGTGCCGCTGTCAACTGCACCAGAAAAGAACAATCAGGAAAAAGAAAATTAACATGGTAGCGCTGTAGCTTGAATACCCGGCTGAGGCCAAAATCTCATGCTAACTCAAAGGCACCAAATTCATTCCTAGCCATGAGTGTATCAATGGTCGCACCAATCGGGGTCCACACCCTGTTGAACAGGACCAGGCCCATCCCAAAATTTTGATATGCGGGAGAGCCTGAAACTGAAATGGAGCAAAAGACCGGAGAAGGCGGTAGTGGGCAGACACAAGTATCTGAAAAATAAATATAGTGCAGCGGGGGATAGAAATGCTTGTAACAGTCCACAATAGCAGTTGGGCACGTCCGAGAGGTGCACTCCACTTTACGCCAACAAGATCAGAATGTTGACGTGCTAAGGATGTTATGCAATAAGCCCCGACATTGAGAAATGATCAATCCAGCGCAAAATTTCTTTCCTTTGAAGATCATTGAATTGTGGCCTAGCTAGATCGACCAGAGGATAACTGCGATGCACACAATCCAAAGCAAGGCACTGCTAATAGGAGTGCCAGTTTTTAGTAGCCAATGGGAAAACCAAAGGAAGCAGAGGCAACAGACTGAGAAAAGGCGTGGCGCCCAGATAAAAATCCCAAACTGGTCTAACGCGTTCACAATCGAGGAAGAGATGCTCATGGGTTTCCGGGTGCGATAAGCATAACGAGCAGGAAACGCGAACATGGCAGTAGCGTTTCAGAAGCTCTGGCAACAGCGGAAGACGACAATGGTTGAAATGCCATAAGAAGAATTTTAGCTTTTCTGGGGTCGGCAGTCTCCA
This sequence comes from Escallonia rubra, assembly GCA_033065855.1. Lineage (NCBI taxonomy): Eukaryota > Viridiplantae > Streptophyta > Magnoliopsida > Escalloniales > Escalloniaceae > Escallonia > Escallonia rubra. The sequence continues at coordinate 22,307 of JAVXUO010002798.1, forward strand.
AAGTCGAGACCAAAAGGTGGGGTTAGGAGTGGTAAAAAAGCAGTGGTGTTTCTTTTCGCTAGGAAGTGATAGGCGGAAGCAACCGAGAAGCTGTCACCCCGACTAAACTTGATAAGCGATCTGATGATCCTGACAGCAATAAGCGAAGTTGTAAAATATGAGTAATAATGGTCTCAGGGAAAGTGTGTAGGAGTTTAAGCAAGTCTCAGGGGAAGGTATTGTTAATGAACATATAGGAGATCGTTCAAGCGGTGTTAGCACTAGTACGATATTGCTGCAGGATGTGCGGAGGGGCACAAGGTAGCCACCAATCCATCCATATCGAAATCGAATGTCCATCACCAATTTGCCATTGCACGCTCTGCTTGAGAATACGTTGCCCTAGAAGAACACTCCGCCAAACCCAGGAAAAGAACGGGGTTGAGATAGTTGAAGAAAATGACGCCGAGCAAAGTATTGACCCTTAAGTACCCGCGCAACCAGACTTTGAGGATTGGCCCAAAATTTTCAGGCCTGCTTGGTAAGTAAAGCTTGATTGAAGAGTCAAAAATCACGGAACCCTAATCCCTCGTGACTTTTCGGGAGACACACGGAAGGCCACGCTATTCAATGAATAGAGCGGCGAAAGGCCTCCCCAGACCACTAGAAATGGGCCAAGATTTGATCTAGTTGCTTACAAACCGCCACCGAAAAATTAAACACTGACATATAATTGACTAGCAGGGAAGAAATGACCGAAGTAATAAGAGTAGCACGCCCCGCTTTATTCAATAAAAGCCCGAGCCAATGAGCACAGCGGTCTTGAACTCGTTGGACTAAAGATCAAAAAATTTCCTTTTTATTCGCCGCCAAATTTCCTTTTCTTCTCTCAAAGATGCCTCTGGCATTTTGGTCTCGTGTGAGGCTGATCTAAGCTCCTGTCTTGTTGAGTATTTTTCAAATCTCCCTGCTCCGTCTCCTCCACCCCAGGCTCAGCACCTTCAAATCTCAGCATATCTGACTTCCTTAGCACTTCCACATTTATCTCTATCCCATTTATGTCATCTTCCGCAACCTTTTACGCCGGAGGAAGTTCATCGTGCGGTTTTTCAGGTGGGAGACCTAAAGGCTCCGGGTTCTGATGGGTATCCAGGGATAGTCTTTAAGAAATGTTGGGGCATCATGGGATCTATTCTCTCCTTCCTCAATTATGGTAAGCTTCTGCGGGAGGTGAACCGAACTTACGTCAATCTGATTCTTAAAAGTAGGGTTCCAGAATCGCCTGCGGACTATCGGCTTATCAGCCTCTGCACTGGAGTTTACAAAATCATTTCCAAAGTGTTAGTCAATAGGCTGAAACCTGTGATGTCTGATTTGGAATGCTTTTATGTCGGGTCGTTATCTCTCAGATAATGTCTTGCTTGTGCAAGAACTTACTGATTGCGTTCATAAGCGCACAAAAGGGGGAGTTGTTCTAGTTGCCCTGAAATTAGATTTGAGCAAGGCTTTTGATCGGGTTAGATGGGAGTTCGTTCAAGGGATCCTTCTAGCCTTGTGTTTTCCTGCTAACTGGGTTCAATTGGTCCACCAACGTTTATCTTCGGCCTCTTATGCTCTCTTGGTTAACAGGGCACCTACTGCTTTTTTTTTTTTATCCCTCTCAAGGTATTCGCCAAGGCAACCCCTTATCACCTTATATTTTCTTGCTTTGTGCTGATATCCTCTCAGTCAGCTTCTTCAAGGGGAGAGGGAGGGGCTTTTTTAGGGAATTAAGGCTGGAAAAATATTTTCGCCATTGGTTTAGCACCTTTTGTATACTGATGATATTTTCATCTTCTTGCGACTTTCCAAGGATGCGCTGCGAGATATCAAGGCAGTTAAAAGAGTTTTGAATGACTATTGTCGCCTTTCTAGACAATGCATTAACTGGGCAAAATCTTCCCTTGTCATTAGTCCTGATGCTAGCTCTGAGAAACATATTCTAATATTATGACATGAGAAGAAGAAAAAAGGCTTGAGAGACAAAATAGAGGCATTGAAAAGCAGAAATTCTTTTTGGGATGGGGGCTAGCATCGAGTATTTGGTCAAAATTGATTTTACCAGCTAAAATCCTTTTAGAACCATTTTCATCAAAATGAATGTTACTTCTATGAACAAGAATCATGAGACGCACATCCCCGACATTGGGCTATATCCTATACATATAGAATTTACACGAGTTCCAACCACAAAAACAAAGGGAAGGGACTACTACATAAGTAAAAGGTAGACCTCGAAAACGAGTCGACCCATGAGGTTTTGTATTACCCGAACAGGCGAGACAAGAATCATCCAAAAATTTTAATTATCCTTTTTAATATCTGTACCCTACACGGACAAATCCGATAAACCCGTTGGTAAACGGTTCAAATTTCAGAAGTCGGATCTGTGAAGGTAAGCGTGACACGTGAGGAGGTATGGGCTGTCGATCTGTGCGCATCAGCGCATGAGGCGTCATTTGTGAGCGTAGAAGGATGGATATCTATCACTTCGTAGTGGTGTGTGCTACGGCCAAAGGAGAGAATGGGCAGCAGACGCGCAGAGCTGCAGCGCTCAGCGGAAAAGAACGGCAGTGGCTAGGAGCTGCAGCAAATGGTGGAAAAGGGCAGCAACAGGTCGGAGGTGCGAGTGTTAGTGGGTGTGGAGTCTCTAAACCCTAAACCCATGCTTGTTTTGTTTTGTTTTTTTTTAACTGCAACGGATTGGGTCGACCTGTTGGTAAGGGCATTTTTGTGCCAGTTATAGTAAAAGGTGACGTCATGTTTTAGAGTTGTCAAAAACGCAAGCCTCGAACAAGCATAGAAGAGTTTGAATGATATATAAGGTTGCAATATCTCTCATGCACTTTAGACTTGCGAAGCGCCGATTAGGGTCCATCATCTCCGTCTCCAATCAAGTTACAGATGTCGGAGCATTCCACCAAACTGCAAATGGGAAATTTCATAGTCATTCCGTCAGATCAAAGTGCTTTAGTAGTCAGGCCTTAACCACAAAGATAATGAACAAGCCAGTCAGCGTGACATAGGAAATATGCATCGGGCAAGAGATGTGGCAAAACTAATTATGCATCGCGCAAGAGAAGTGGCAAAACTAGATGCATCGACCTAGTACATACTTTTGTTTTTGCATTTAGAGGATTCCCCCAAAAAGTCTGACCACCAAAAGGATCCCCATCACAATCAGAAGAAAAAGCAGAGTTCAACTCTGCCTCGTATGCCCTAAAGAGGCACCCCGTTCTTCATTCTTAGCCTCACCTAAGCTGTCCTTATCGCACCGTTTAAGATCTCCCGTGGGTAACTTTAACTTGCGAGCCAAACGCCAAGTGGGCAGTCCCACTGATACTAGCTTTCCTATCGAACTCGCACCTGCTCCACAATCCCTCCTACTTGAGCCACATGTCTTTATAATTAAAAGGGCTTTTGCCACAATGCAATATCTGTTCTTTGATCAGAGATCACCCTCGGCAAAAAAGACTCAGATACATTTGGGAAGATCTCCTCCCAACCCCACAATAACTGAAGCCTATCTTACTTAGATTTAGCTGTAGAAACTCCGGTTGTAAACCACATACAAGTTCCCCCTTCTAATGGCAAAAAAATCAAATCCATATCAAATATAAAAACTGAAAGCTCCCTCATAAAACCACTACATTCACACTCGTTCTATTTTTGCAATAATTCAGCCCCTAAACATTCCACGATGACAAATTCAGCCTCATCTTAACTATGAGAAAAGGAAGGAAACCCCAACCCAACCCCATCCATACCACTCCTACATTCCAAACAACCCCATCATAATTATTCAAGCACTCTAAAGCAAAAACCTTATTTTCATTGCCCTCAAAATCTACCTCCAAAACTTAAAACGTCCAAAAGCCAAGCATCCACATTTATACTCTCAACTTTTTTAGGACTATTGTCTCCAAGTTGCATTTAGCAAAAGAGCTACCGCCACTTCCTTATTATACTAATTGAAAGTTTCTTTTCGCCTTTTCTCAAAAAGCCCCTCCCTCAGTCGCAGGATTCTCCTCATCTGGTCACGAATCTCTGCTTCTTTTGAGATTTGGAAATATGTGTTCCTAAGCTAGGCGCTCCATTGGAGCGTGGTCGAAGTTAGGATAGCGGGGGGAAGGAGATATTTACACCTGTTCTGGCAGCAAAGAACCACCCATGGCAGGGATGAACAGGCCAAAGAAGAGAGAACTAGGAAATGGACAACATAAAGACCACAAGTGATGTTTACTCTACTGAAAGCAGCAGTCACATGTTGGTAGTCGACTTTAGAGTTATATTTTTTATTACTAGTCGTAATACTAATAGGTACTATAACCCCGAGTAGACAGCATTAAAATCAACACACATAACTTGAATTGATGTTTCCTTTTCAATTCTTACTCCTGACTTTCTATAAATCTAAACAACCACATATTTCTTATGTTTTAAAAGCGGCAATATTTAATAGATATCTCTAGTTATATCTTACGAATTAGTATATATGCATTATATTTCTAATTGTTTATTCAAGAGGTTCGCTCCCATCTTGGATTCCTCTAGGTGCTGGCACTTACCCGCCCCCGCTCCGTGCAACTAAGGCCTCCACCACCAGGTAGTAAGGATGGGGTTATACCATAAACCTAAAGGTGCCACTACATTCTGGTTACTATGCATGCTTTGTGTTAAGGAATACAATCTACAGTGAATAGCCCCTAGCCCAGGAGAAAGGAGAAAGATCTTCTGACATAAATGAATTTTAAAACTCAACACTTAAGAATATTGATCTTAGATATCCATGTTTGTACTTGGTTGCAGTCTATGAAGCACCGGCGCGGCACTTAGGGTGAAACACCGGCACCGGATACGCGTCGGGTGTGGGTGCAGGTGCGCATTGGGTGCAGCGTCGGTGCGGTCCATGATTTTTTTTTAATGTCTTAAATATCGGGTGCGTATCGGATCTGTGAAAACACTATTGTCAGGCAGATCTGTGACCACTGGCGACCACTGGAAACTCCAGCGACCACCGGCAGGGAATCGGAGAGGAGAGAGGAGGCTGGAGAGAAGAAATAGAAGTAGAAGAAGGAGAAGGAGAAGGAGGAGAAGGAGTTACCGGCGACGGCCACGGCGTGCCTCTGCTTTCAGAGAAGAAGAAGAACATAGAATCGATGTTATCTATGCTGGAATGACTCTTGATTTTTTGACAGCTAGCATCACAAGTTTGTTATTTCATTTAAGTACCCTACTGTTAAGTTGTTGCATAAATCAACCCCAGTACTTCAAATTTATAAAAGTAATACCACATAAAACTTTATTCTGTTCAGCTATATAATTTTAATATTTATTAAACAACCCATTCAACTTAGGAAAATCTCACTAATTTGGTTGAAAGCTCAAAAAATTTGCAAACGAACCCATTAAACTTGAAAACTCACTACTTTGGTTGGAATATTTATATATTTTTACATATATCAAACACATATATTATGATTATTAAAATTCAAATTGCTAAGATATTCAATACTAAGTGAACATAATTAAAAAAATATTTACAAAAATTAGTCGTATCCCCGCAGCACCTATATCCTAAAATTTTCAAAAAGCCGTATCTGCGTATCCGCACCCACACCCGTGTCTGTGCTTCATAGGTTGCAGTACACCACTAAGAATGTTAATCTTAGATCTGACGAGAAACAAGAAGTATGTAATCGACCCCACACAACTGGGAGATAGCTTTATACAGTTCTAAACAATTCAAACATATAATGTTGATATCTCTGAGACATTCATCCTCTATTCATCTTAATGAATTTTCCTTCATCTCTCCAAAGGACAACAAATGTTTCATTCAAAGCCTAGTTTGCCACCCAAACTAGCTTGCAGCTTCAAATTTATTGACAGGGGAAAAAGCAAGGACTTGCACTGTTACCAAATACTATCTTGAGTGGCCACGGAAAATTTTCTATTGAAGGGGCTAAGACAGGCCCCTCGTACACTCACCATAGGCCCATAACCTCAAGTTAATCAAGCCAACTCTCTTCATCTTAGTCATTGCAACAGTACTCTTAGTCGCAGCCGCAAGAAGAAAAAATTGATGCCCCAAAAACAGAAACTAATCCTTATAAACAGCTATCAACCCCATAACATAAATTACATTAACACTCGTCTACCCTCGGCACATGCAAGAAATCCAACTTACTGCATGCCACAACAAACAAAACTCCGTACAGTTAAAAACTTAAAGGTCAACATAGTAATACCAATCACATGCACATATCTTGCAGGAAGTATCAACAAAGAAGAAAGAAAGAATTGAAAGAAAAAGTGATGGCAGTGAGGAGGGCATATTTATTAAGTAAATTACCAGTATTGACGACTCCGAAACCCTTGCTTGAATACCACTAGTGGTCTGCAGATCAAAGAATACTTATACTCAGATAATCCTTTCTTTCTACAGGTGCAAGTCCACAATAGAGGGGAGTAGGGGAGAAGATACTCAGCAAATAGGGAGTACAACCACTTCTTCACAGCCATACTCACACATATGCATACTCAATCATACCCTCACACACTCACAATCACCCATAGAGAGAGATAGAGGGAGGAGGGGGAGAAGGGGGGGAGCTATTGTATCGTAGCTCTCCCACTACTTTCTTATGCTAATTGTGGCTAACAAATGATATATAGAAAAAGAAAGGTTTAATTGCACTCCGAACCCTCTGTTTTCTCAAAAGTTCAGCTATAACTGTTGGAAGCTTATAAGTTATTTAGGTTTCTCCTCTCCCACTCCGCTGATAGAGCGAACTTACACATTAGCTCTCACATCCCTGAGGTTTAAAATCCGTTGCAATTGATGGAAAAGTGAGAGGTAAAATTGTCAATTCAGGTCAATTGCCCATCTTCCTCTACCTTTTCTTTGTCAACCGCCAAAAACACCACTGCTACCAGAAAAAATGACACTTTCTGCCACTGTGGAATACGACCCCGCCACCACCACCACTTCCTCTTTGAACAACACGCCCAAATCTCACCAAGCACCCTATTACCCAAAAACTAAGAAAATCTTGGCCATGAAAAGCCTAGATCCAAATTAGAACTGTAACACCAAGATGATTCTTGAATTCTTAGTGTTCTTATGCTGTGGTGGTTGTCACTGATGATGATATCTGGAATTATGAGGGGGAAGCTTCCATTCTGATGGTGTTGTTGTGTATCGACAAGTGGTGATTGTGGTGGGGGGCACCCGTGGTTGTTTTAGGTAGGGTATATGGTGCTGGTGGAGTGCCAATCCAACAGAGAGAAATTCAATTTGGTGCAGATCCAAACAAGCCGAAGAGAAATTGAATTGGGTTTTTTTTCAAACTTTTCTCCAAGAGAAGTGCTAAAATAGAGGGGCAATTGGGGTGGTGGTAGTGCCAATTTCAGGGCAGTGCTGGTGGTCACTGGTGGTCATGGAGGCGAGAACGACGGCCTATGGTGGTGAAGATGATTCAGAGCTATAAAGACGGTTCTGCCCTTGCTTTTCTCCGTGGATTGCAACAATAAGCAAACTTAGGGTCTTGAGAGCTAATGTATATGGCATACTAGTAGCTGCAATTCTTGGGAAAACCAGGATTGGAGTGCAATTAACCCAAAAAGAAACTAGATACGTAAAAACCCTAAGACAACATCCAATTGAATAATAATGCTATTTATTAAACGAATTTGATCAGCTATACCTCCTGACGTTGAGAGGGCCTTCACCGGGTGAGCCCTCACCGCCACGGATACAAGTGGTGACGCACTTAATGGTGCAGGATTCGGCTTTCCTGGATTTGGGTCTTTGAATCCTGGCCTTCTTGCAGTCCAGCGGCTGGCCGGAGGCGCACTCGCCTGACAGCGTCGGTGGTATATTCAAGAGAGTCTCTGCTTCAGATTGGTTTTGAATCTCAACTGCACTTGCCCCCACCACCGCCGAAAATATCACTGCTGCTGCAGCCGCCAAGCCAACTATTGCCGGGCGGCTGCTGGTTTTAGGGACAGGATACGTGGTATTTCTGCCGCCAGCGTTGAGGCGGCCTACAACAGCCAGTATTTGCCCTTTTCGTTGTTGGGTACACATCGTCGAGCATCGACAGCAAGGCATTGACATTGCGCCACAAACTTGCATTCTCTCACGAATTTTCCCAGTCGGTCACCACTCATCACTCATCAGCTCTCCTTACATTCTTCAGATTGTTTATAACTTAATCTAATTACACTTACACACCTTATGTTTCTATTTATTAGACAGCAATGCCTAATTATTAAATTTGCACTTCAGACCCTATTGTTTTTAGTAGTTTTACACAACGTCCTCTTCGTTTAAGGAACGGTCGAGAAAAGTTAAGATATCACACAATTGTGATCTACCAAGATTGTCCTTAAGAAGTCTTCCTCTTCTTCCGACACTGCCATCGATGCTCAGTCGCGGACGACACACAACCACCGACACCCGCGACCACCTTCATCTATCTCTACCTATCAAACACCATCATCACCAAACCCCAGCCCCATCACACAAACCCGCACACCCCAAACACGTCGGTGACCACCCTAATCTCCCCCTACTTATCCAAACGGCATCCCTCCACCAAACCCCACTGTAGAACCACTGCCCCATAACAGAGGAGTTAACAATAAATGCTCAAGGAGTTTTTTTTATACTAAAAGAGAATATGATCGTTGAAATGAGATGACACAAAAATTTATTCGAATGAAAAAATAATATCATTCAAATGAAAACATTTCTGAAGATTTTGGTCGAATGAATCCATGATTCATTCGAATCAATTGACAGAGTTGAGAAAGTTTAGAGCCACTGAAGGATTGAGTCGAATGAAAATTCCTTTTCATTCGAATGAAAACTTTGCTTCGACTGAATTTTTTTGCTTCTACCGGTTGTCGCCACAACCGGTAGGGGTTAAACGAGTATGCGTTTGAATAATAGTCCACAGAGCGATGATGTCAAGGAATCCTTAACTCATATTTCAAGAATAGTGACGACCATGGTTGTATCCTTGGACGAGATGTTCAAACGAAGGGTTAGCCGCCCGTTCTAGCGACAGCGAGTGCCGTTTGGCTGAATGCTCTATTTGCTACTTGTAGATTAGTCGTCAATGAACAATTGACAACGAGGCTGGCGGCCTGGCCAGTGTTCTTATTGCATGTGATTGAAAAGAAGCTTACAATTGCTTGACTCAGGGGCGGATTCAGAAAGTCTAACCGGGGGGGGGCAAAAAGTCATAAAAANTTTGATGCCTAACTAAATGAATGAAGAAAGTTCGAGTTTACATAAACCATGAAAAATAAAAAACACTAAGATTAAATGTAGTTCATCAAGGTTTGACAAAACAAGAAAAATAACTCTATACATTGATGGTTAAAGCAGAACTCGGCGTTCTTTATAGTCACGAAAATCTCAACGTCAGTAGCAAGATTAGGAATTGGTGCGACAATGTTATCATCATTAACATTCTTGGTTGGAGGAAGTCGTTCATCAACATTACTACTGCTAACATTTTTTGTTTGAAAGAAAGAATCAATTGTGCGTGACTTTGACTTTCTCATCTACAAAAATAAACATATTATAATTAGCGTAACTATTGAGTACGATAAATGTATAGTAAATTGCTCAGTTCGTATTTTTTCGTAACTATTGAATACATTAATACTATAAGAATTAAACTAACGATAACTTAACTATTGAAATAGTGTAACAATTGAATACATTAATACTATAAAAATTAAACTAATGAATAGCGTAACTATTAAAATAACGTAACAATTGAATACATTAATACGATAATTAGCGTAACAATTGAATACATTAATACGATAATTAGCGTAACAATTGAATACATTAATACGATAATTAACGTAACTATTGAATTTGTTAATACTTCAAGAATTAAACTTAAAACAAAAGAACTCACCTCGATCAATTCGTATTTTTTCGTAATTCGGAGATTTGAAATTTAGGATTTGGAAGAATGAAGAAATGAGAACGAAAAGATTATGATGGCCGGTGACTCAAAGAATAAATAATACAACAACAAGAAACTATAATCAATTAGTTACTATATAATGACATTTTTGTAAATACGTAAAATATGAGTATCTAATTGAAATAACTAAAAAAAAAAATTCCAAAAAGTTGGGGGGGGCCGTGCCCCCCCCCCCCCCGGTCAGGCAGGAGCTCCGCCTCTGGCTTGACTGTTTGTTAAAGAGCGCAAAAGATGCAACGTCTGCGTCTGGTGCTGGATTTGATTCAGGAGCAGTTACTAGTACAACTTTGAATGTGTGCCAAGAGGAGCTGTGATGTTGGGTGGTAGAACAATTCGGAACGAATTACGAAACAAAGGGTACGGGGTGTTGTTGAACCTGTATATATAGGCATGGCACGCCTGTGTAAAAGGCTGATGTGCTGGAGCTTATAGTCTCCAAGGACTCAAATGCATTGTGTCTGTCTTCGGGAATTAAGGGGTTTATCGACGTGCCTTATATTTGACCAGCGATGCAGATTGATTAGTTGGCACGACCGATTTGGGGTGTACTTGGATTTGTGCCATGAGATTATTTGAAGGGTTGTTAGTCAGCGCCATATGCTTCCACGGATTAAAAAACGGATGATTCGACATCTTTGAATGATTAGGCTTAGCTTACTATCCTTCGTTTCCTTACCTGCCCCTATCTTCTAACCCCTTAGGTTAGGATCAAGGGCCTTCACCAACAATTACTTTCCGACATGCCTTAGTTGGCTATCGCTCCACGATTTAAGTTTCGCACCTTTTGCTGTTAAGGAAAGACTTATGTGATGGTTACCATGGTGAAAGAGTATCCAACAAAAGCTTCGATGCTTAAGTCAATTTCTACAATGGAAAAACTGAAGGACCAAAAGGTGTACCACGGCTGTAGGGTTACACCTTTTGGTCCTTCCCTTATTTCCATCAATTAAGACACAGTAATAGGATTACAACAGCCTTAGGCAAAGATGACTATTAAGGAGTACGGATGGCATGTATTAATTGGTAGCACATGCCACGTATGTTTTTAATGCCTATTTGGGTCATTTTTATTGTCGTGAAAATATTTTCATCATTTTATAAATAAAAAGCAAGTGTTTATGCAACTTTTAACAAACGGTAATTGATTCAGCAAAAAACTGATTAAAATTGGTGAAAAGTTGTGAATTACAGGGCTTCTCTGTTTCTCTTTTCCTTTTGGCCCAAAAAACTGCAGGTGCCATTGTTAGCCATGCGCCTGTTGTCTGTATAGGTGAACACAGACAGGGATGCATGAGTACAAACATCATGTAGGAATCCCATGACAAAAAGGGCAGTAATGCTATACAACATTCTTCCAGAATATACAACTACTGTATTTTCAGGGAAACAATGTCAGGTATTCTTCTCCAAAACTGAGAGTGCCGGTGTTAGATAGTTATTTGCTTTGTCGGGCAAATGTGCTACCTGCAGAAAGAAGGTAAAAAACAAAAGGTTAAGAAGTTTCAGAACAGGACCACAAAGAAGAAAATGCTAGGAAAAAAATCATTTGCTTTGCTTCTCGAAGCCCCTCACCAGCTCGTATAGCTCCTTCCCTGTCTCAGCTACGTACTCGTAACAGACCTGCTCATGAACAAAGATAATTAGGCACAAGAAAAGATAATGAATTTCAAAGCAAATGTATTGTTACCCACATCAAAGCTCTTGTTCCTAGCAGTTGAATCATGCAACGCCTTTACACAGATATCTGCCACATCGGCACAGCTTATTGCCTACATTTGTTGATTGATTTGTGAGCCAGGGTATGAAAGCGGCGACAATAGATACCAACAAAAGATTATCACCCTTACCTGCGATATTCTATTTCCTTGGTCAAAAACAAGAGCACGCTGTCCACCAGGTTCTTCCTGAAAGATAAGCTTTATATCATGCCTACACCTGTTCGATGGAAACAAGCTATTGGCCAGAATGGCCAATCAAGACGGTACTCTGTTCATCCTGATTGAACTGCTTACCCAATCTAGGGGGTACAACAATGCCGATTAGTATTAGTAACTTCCGAAATTTTTTGGGGCTGTGTAAACCCGTTCTTTTCAGAGATAGTCACGTCCTTTCTGATTTAGGAATAGTACCTTACTTTTTTCAGAAGACAAGTTTTACCGAAAAACACCTTTTATAGTGAACTGTACGTACAAAATACAAGTCAGAATGCCATAAAGCCAGCAAATCAACCACAACTGATCTGTCTGAATGTACATACAATTTGACTTGAGAAGGTTCCTCAATTGTATGTGAGAAAGTAGAACTACAAAAGAGAAGAACCATAGGTCCACTTTTGTGAGAGTATATCAACGGTTTCACTACTCATCCAGGCTCAAGCACCATTATATTATACAACAAATGCAGAGTGGCGCGTTACACCTGGTGCTCAGAGGTCAATAGTGTTATCGTATAGTGATACAGAGAATGGAGGAGAGTATTAACAAAACATTGGAAGACAGCAGTGGGTTTTTCAGTAGCAGCCGATAGAGCATCATGTCTGTTCTCCAACTTACCTGACAGCAGTTTATCTGACCTATTTCAATCTCCTCCAACATGACCTCCACACTTTGGCTCCACTTTTAGCCATCAGTATCAACATATAAACTCACCAATCTCTTCAGTAAAAAAATAATAGGTGCTTGAGTCCTCACTCACTTAAACTAGTTTGGGTCATTGTTGTCGTCATCATCATTAAAGCCTTTCTGCCAAACTAGTAAGGTCGGCTGCATAAATCATTTTCTCCATTTTCCTCTATGACCCTATTCAAGCACACGTCTCATAAGTTCTTCCCTTGCTACTTCTCCACATGCCTTTTTAGTCTGCCCCTACCTCGTCGTACCTGTCAGCTTGACACAAATCACTTCTATTTATCCGGGCATCTAAAGGTCACATTAAGCATGACTTAACCCTTCCACCGGTGCCCAAATTTCGCATATATCCTTTTTTTTGTTCCTCTATCCCTCCTTTCATGGACACTCATCCACCTAATCCTTTGCATTTCTGCTACACATATCCTGTGTGCGTTGCTACTTAGTTGCCCAACATTCTGAACCGTACAGAATTGGTGGTCTCACCTTTGCCCTAAAATATTTCTGCTCGCCTTGAGAGGAATCAACTCTATTTTACTTAATCAATACGAAGCATCTTAATCAATTTTATCCCTCGTGCCCATCCATGCTCACTTCTTCCTACTCTAACTTAAATTGCATTCGAAATACCGATCCTAGACCTGCTTAACCTCGTCAACTAAACTATCCTTCTCAAATTGAATAAACCATCAGATCTTGTCATGAATATTCTTTGTAAGCTCAAAATTAAACTATTATACGTGCTCAAAACGGATACACTGGTTACATCATCAATGGTTCAAAAACTTGTTACTCTCTATGACACATGTCCTTAATCACATCAAAGATGCTTGGTAAGTACACCTTGCTTCTTTAAAACCACTATATTACTTCCCTTCAAAACCTATCACATGCTTGCTCTAAATCCATGAAAACCATGCCAAAGTCCTTCCTTTTTCGCCCTAAATTTCTAATTGATTTCCTAAAAGGGAAATAGCTTGCATAGCGAATCCCTGCGGCACAAAGCCAAAGTGATATTCAAATGCTGTAACACCTTAGAACCCCAGCTGCACCACAGGGCAAGGACTAGCCAAGTAAGTACTCTTGAGTTACTAAGCAGATCATCAGCAAATTATATATACCATCTACCCTTTCCGTGTATATTCTTACCAATCAGGGTTTAGGGTAATGTGTGGTGATAACTATCTCACATCTTAAAAATACAGGAGCTTTAAGGAGTTGGTATAACGCCGACGACTAATGCGCTATTGGCTTAAGCTTTTAGGTAAAGTTGAGCTCCAAGGTGGTTTTAAATCTTCGGCCCAATCTACCTCTGCTCCCTAACAAGTGGTATCGAACGCCATGCATACCCACCTCAACCTATGCAGGGTCCCTGTTCTTTCAAAGCTCTCACCAGTTTAAGTTGTGCTCATCGTGGTTTTATGGTAGATTGTTGCACATGGGGTAAACTTAGCTCTCAATAGAGTTTGGAGCTCTCGATCAAGTGTTGCTGTGGTGTCACAAGTGGGGTGGTGGAGTAGCGGCTGTGCTTGTTTGTTGTGCGCTGCTGTGAAGTAACTTCATGGTGGTTCAATGGATTAGTCTCTCGATGAGTGATAGGGAACATAGCTTTGTAAAGCATAAGGTTTGTACACACTCTCCCTTCTTATGGTTGTGCATTGGTAGAGAGTTGTGACCAACGTCTCGATGGCGTTGCATGGTATCTTGAAATAGCAGCATTGCTTGTTGGAGGAAAAAAATTGTCGTCAAGGGGTAGCCTGTGGCAGATGAAGTATGATGCATATGTTACGGGGAAATATGCTAGGGTGACGTGTGGTGACGACCATTCCCCATCCGAAAGTTTAAGAAACTATGGAAAGTTTACATAACAGTATAACACTAAAGACGCATGATAAACTAGCTTAAGCATTTAGGTCAAGTGGGCTCCGAGGTGGGTATCAATTCCTTGGCCCAGTCTCCCTCGCTCTCCAACACGCACTAATTTGAGTAGAGGAAAACATAGGGGCTTAAAGCCGAACAGTGCTTCTCAAACTATTTGGAACCAACCACATCTTCCTTTCCACATCTATTCCACATCTCTCCTCTATTAATCACCTAATCATGAAAATAGCTTCCGAAAAGGATGTTTCATGCATGAAACCAAACTTGCGAGCACAAATTTTATCTCCTTTCTTCGTCTATGTTCAACTATCTCTCCAAAAGCTTCACACTGTAATTTATAAGCTTCTTGTGTACTATACTTCAGATCGAGTTCTCAAAATGCCATTCCTCCACCTTAGACATTTTGTTAGTATTTAAAATCTTATTAAACAACTTAGTCTAGTGTCACATCAGCCAAGCATCTTCAGAACCTTCATTTGCCTCAAATGTTCAGCTTCTTCCAATAAAAGTCTGAAACTGCTATAATTCATATCACTGAGTTCTCCAAAAACCCTCTGTAATTTGTCTCTAATTTCATTATCTTGTAACACATAGCCTCATTATCTGGTAAAAGCCCTTACCCTAGCCTCTATTCCTGGGTCTTTTGCTTCCTTAAATCATATCCTTCTTTGGTTGACTTTGTCGTTCCACCACCAAGTTTACTTACTAAGGTCACTTCTTATAAACTTTTGAAGACCATCCTAACAACTAGCCTAATGCAATATCAATCCTCAATATATCTGACATATCATGCAGACTTCAAGACCCTTATTTAATCAACGTAATGTAAGTAATTAAATCCCCAACTGAAACTCCACTACCTAGTATGGAGATGACTCACGCCTCTATCCTTGCTCTTCCATCTTGATCTACACCACTGAACCAATGTTGTGTAGCTACACGGTTGAGAATGTAATCCCACAATGGGGAAATAATTAGTAACATTTCAGAATATTAGTCTTGTGGGCCTCTATCCTCTTTGCCAATTGGTTTTGAGTTGGATACTTTCACAACGTATTAGAGCAGGTCTATCTAGGCCTAGCAGACAATTCAAAGCTACATCCACCGCCAACCAGTTTAAGGCATCCACGTGCTTGGCCCACTCAAAAGAAGTCTAGCCACACGTGAGGCGGCATGTTAATAATGTAAACACAATTGGAGAAATAATAAATAGCATTTCAAAATGTAAGTCTTGTGGGCCTCTCTCCACGTTGCCAATTGGTTTTCAGTTGGATGCTTTCACATAGAAACTCCCAAGGGATGACTTTACAATGGTCACCTTATTGAGTTCCTTAAAAGGGTCTCTTCCCTATTACTTGACAGCATTTGTTTACGTAAATTGCGGACCACTACCAAGGTAATTAAAGTGTGCGAGTCTCTTTTCCTACAAAGGAGTCTCCCAAACATTATGTGTGACTGTGAAAACTAGATCTTCTTCTTCTTATCATTCCTATTCTAAAACCAAATCCTCCATGGACCCTCACAAAGCATCCACTAGTTTGCAACAAATGCCATGTATGTCTCCTCCCACAAACAATTTCTCCCCTTCTCCTATCCACTGAACGACTCCACACATTTTCGCAGAAGTCATTGATAACAATTCTGCTAGTTCAACGAAAATGCATACAATCATGATTTTGGCCCATTCTCTAGCAGCTTAGACCTATGAAGCAGATGGTATCAGACTCACGGATCCTGACTTACACAAACAAAATAAAATGCAAGTAGCAGTAACATGCTTGCACGTGATGGAGGAGCGTTAAAGCAAAATTTCTAAATGTTAGCGCACTCATACTAACAGCATAGCAGTAAGTGTTAACAGAAAGAACAAAAGAGATGAGAAGTTTTCTGGTTATGAATATGGGCTGCCATACAGCCATATTCTAGTACTTTGACTGTCTGCATTGTCAATTATATGCTCGAAAACTTAACGTGATCATACTTTACTCTAACAATGTGACATGAGGAAGAGTAGACCAGGAAGTACACCTAGAAGATTAATGTGACCAAACTGAGAGGAGGAAGACCTTTAGAAACAGACGCCAAAGAAAAGGACCATTTTGGATATTTAGTCGAGAAACAATCCCAATCCATTACATCACCAACCAAAAGCTGACTGCTGCTTCACTTAGCTGGCTTTAGCCACATAATATCTCGTAAACTCATCTTTCAATTAGGTTTCGAAGTATAAGACGAGTTGTAGCATACGAAATTATGCAACAAATTTACCATTAGAGGACCAGGGCGAACTATTGTGTATCCAAGGCCTGATCTTCTTAAGGAATCTTCCCCAGCCTACAGAAATATCGAAGACGGAATCATTTGTGATGACGTAGAATCCATCATATGCAAAGAAAAAAATTGGGGAAGAAGCCAACCTTTTTGGCTCTTAGAACCTGCTCCCTTCGGCTAGAATCTATCCCCGATCCTGTACATGAGATTAAAATAAAATCCGTTTCTTGCCCAGTCTGCACACAGTTTATCATTACAACATTTTTCAGGATGATGAAAACGCATAGAGTAAGTAACTTCGACATAATTTGGCAAACATAACAAAGTTTCTTATGCAAGTACAAGAAACTATTGTTTCTTTTAATTGCACGTCTTACACTACTGCAGATTTTTCTGATCAACATCCCAACAGTACTTCTGAGCAATCGATGACATTATAATTAAGTCATTCATCTCTAAGCACAATCCTAAGCATTTCTGAACGATTTATTTAATGTTGCCCAACTTTGCTATCCAAAACCACAGATTGAGTCATTATAGTAGGCAAATTTAACCGAATATTTGAATGAATTGTTCAACTCAATGCAGTTAAGCCCTTTCCTGTTTAGTAATTTTGACCAGAACATTATCATCGTCATCGTTTAAGCATTTGTCCACGATACGTATTAAAAAAATACCACCTAAAGGGGATGAACCCATAGCCTGTACACAGGAAGGCTATGAGAGGAGAAGGACAATAACTGAACCACAAACCCCCATGTACCAAGCAAAAACATTTATAAAATCAATAAAGCAGCAGAGAGTCATTCATAGAAATAGTCATCCAAATGCACAGAGATCTTAGGACACTTAATTCAAATGTAAATGTAATCATACAACTACAAGCCTTCAAGTACATGTATCTTTAACCATTACCTAATCTGAAAGCTGGCTCAGATCTAAAGAGATGCCAATTGCTCGTGATCTATCTTGAAAAGGGATCTTTTGACCCTTTATCCAAGATTTTCTGAGGGAGCAGCCAAAATTTCACGTACTTAATTTTTACGGGAAACTGGATTTAGTAACTGGAATTAGAGACAAAGGATGTTATCATTTTCCTTTTTCCTGAAAAAATTTCATCATCTCAGAGGTCATGAGCTTGTTCAGAAGATGCATAGTACTTTGTCCTACCAAGGTAAGGAAGGGTGAGCAATCCACAGAAACGAATCGTCTATTCCTGTGCATAGACGTAGCACATCGTGATTAGTATACTCGCACTCAAGAAACAAATTTCGTGTATGACATACCTAAAAGCATACAGCTGGACATATACCCATAGTGCCTGTCATATGACCTGATTTAAGATTACTGTCCATATCATCATATTTAGAAAAAAATCAAGGTCCATACCTGAGGGCAGAAAGAAACACGAGTACAGACAGTTGACTTGGTGAATTGAGAGCAAGTGGATTCAGTGGATTTTTAATAAATAATAGTCAGAAAACTATTTGATTAAGCCATCTACTCGCCAGTCATAGCTAGATCCACATCCATACCATCTCCCACCTGTAGTCACGGCAGACCGATACCCTAATGCACTTTAATCATGCGATCAAGAACTTCCCAATCATCCTGATACATCCACTGAAGAGAGGGTTCTAGAGAATCTCCTCTGTTCAAAACAGATAAAAGGAGTCTGCTAATCAGGAGACATACTCGAGACGAGCTTCCGTACACGATATCGAGAACTTAAACTGTGCAGTTAAGCATCAATACTACATGGCAACTCTGCTACCACTCCACTTGTTGAATCCAAAAGTCAAATATATTAATTAGCAACAAACTCTTATTTGTATTAATTAGATAGTGATTAGTACATTGACCGAGTTGTGTCTTGCCTGTCCATGGATTCAGCAGCATATGGAAAGGTAATCTTGGGATCTATGCCCACGAACTGGAATAGATGAACCCATAGGTTTAACTATCAAACCACTTATTGTTACAAGCCTGACACGACCATAATCATTCAAAAAGACGTTGCAAAGTATTAGGTATAACAAGTAAAAGCCCATTGGTAGAATGCCAGACTGCGTATCAGATCACCAGATGAAAGCATAGTTGTTGGATTGAGATACGTATAGTTTATCAAAACCCCAGTCTCCATCGTATCATATATCGTATTGTAAGACACAGACCAATGTTAAGCAAAATATAATATATATGGGCGTGCTTAGCAACAATTAATATTAAATCATTTCCCATCTTCTATCTAGTCTAATGCCTCGAGTACATAGCCTAATTCCAAAGACCAGCTGTTTCTTGTTGTAGAAGTGTAAATAGTACAAGGTTACATGTATCTTAAGATACAAGCGCGACGATGTTAAGTTATATACACCAGCTGTATCACATCATTTTATGCCTGTACCATAGAGTATCATAATACACTAAAAACTATGGGTGAGAGTACTTACCAACACCTTTGGAAGTAAGTGCCTTGACCTTTGTAATACTTCAAAACTGAAGCCCTTAACAAAAAAGTAACATGTGCAGCACATGCAATTGCATGCTGGGCATGGAATTTCATAAGCAATGACAAGCATGACACATGTAGCAAAACATGTGTGGTTTCATATAAATAGAGGAAGAAAGAACCAGGAAATGTACGGTAGCATGATGCATGCAGCAAAGAATAAATGGTTTTATTTAAGTATAGGAACAAACAACCAGCAAAATGTACAGTTGCACTTACTGGTAATGCTTTTATATATTCCAATATCAACTGAAAGCTTCTCAAGTCCTGCTTTGTTCTAACAGGTCCTTCAATGGGTCTCTAGCATAAAGACAGAACAAGGAATCATCAGAGTGCTGTTCTAGATAGATCACATCAAAAGAAAAAGCCAACCATTAAGCAAAAACCACAAAAGGGGGTAATCATAGAAAGTCAACTCAACTTACTAAGCCGTTGTCCATCAAAATCCTGTCAGGTAAATGAATTGTTTTTGTCCATTATTCCCCTACGCAAACACATTTTCAGTAATATTTATCTAGCAACCAAGTCCAAACCGCATCAACTTAGCACAAGTCACCTACTTTGAGTATGCTCAAACATATCATGCAACGGTCATTTCTCAATCTGTGCTCATTCTATCCTTCCTTGGGTCGCCACTGTAGACCTAACATTTGCACTTCAGCTACACCCATCTTATACATGAATTGTTTCTTATGTGTGTAACATTCCAAACCATACAACATAACTGGTGTTACCGCTTCCTATCGCATTTCATTTTCAACTTTATAGGAAGATTGCGATCACACACGTATCCGTGAAGCACAGACTTAGTCTATTGGTAACAACTTCGTCAATCTCTGTCTCATGCAATACTGACCCAACTATCCTTCTAAGATATCTCTTGCCTATCCAGATTTACTTCATCCTCATTCGGCCCTCTGGCCGTACTACACATAAACTCCATCTTCAATCACACCCGTAGTAGTACTATACATCTACTTCATCCCATACATACTCCTACTCAACCTGATTCTCATTTTATTTCTTCGTAACTACAACTTCAAATCAACCTGAATTGCAGTCTCATTTTTTAAGGCAGTATTTTCACCAAGGGACCTCGTCCTTATACTATTAGTACACTCGTCTGAAGCTAAAGCAAACAGCTAAGCACTTAAAGTTGATTGCCCGTGAAGCATTCTTGTAATTGTTAGGGAGGGCGGGAGACAGGGCCGAAAGATAGATACGCACCATTGAGCGCAACTACACCTAAAAGCTTGACCAAATAGGCCTGTGCACTGCATATATCAACACTCAAATCTTCTTAATCTTTTCGATATCACCACCTAAAGCTCCCCCTTGAGCAAAAACCCTTTTATACTCTTCACAGAGCCAGATGTTCTTGCAAGAACCAAGCATGTCGAAAGGTCACCATAACGCCGCTGCAAAAGGCCCAAACTTGCGGAAACACCACAAAGACCTTAAGTGCACCAAGACCACGTCCAAATTGTAACAACAGGCTCTGGTACCACTTTTTAGGGAGCGTCGAGACAGGCCTGAATATTGGTACCCACCCTGGAGCCCAACATGACCTGGCTTGAGGCAATATGTCTTGGCCCCTTGATGTATTCAACGTTCCTCAATCTATCTGATACATTGCAGTTCCCCTTTCTTATCTAAAACCCAGTACATACCATACGATGCCCGTTTTCGTCATTTTAAACAACTTTATAACAGCACTCAAGGACACCAATTTCCCCTTCAAGACAATATCTACAACATGAGAGGTGGTGGAATGAGATGCTAGACCCAGATAAACGGACTTTCCTAAAGGTAAACTTAGAAAATAGAGAAGCTCAAGGTGACGATGAGAGACACTCTTTCAGAATCGAAGAAAGCAAGAAGGTCCACCAAGGAGACGAACCTGTCTTCTGGGCTCAAAGCGTACTGTCAGTGTGTGCACAAGGAAGGGATCCAGTGGTGGGTCATCTGGTTTCACTGGTCGAAAGGATGAAAATGGTACTCTCACCTGCCAAAAACATATACGACAGTTAAGCATGATATACATTATTGAGCCTATGATCTTACAACTTAAGTTTTTAGAGCAAATGGTAACTTAACATGGTATTAGATCTCATCTTACAAGGTCTTGGGTTCAATTCTTCTGTTTGCTTTTGGTTCCCCTTTATATTATTGTGCATTATGTTTCTCTCTTCACGTGCAACTGCGGGCTTGCACGTGAAGGGGAGTATTACGCATGATAAACATTGTTTTGGCACATTGTTAAGTTATCATCTGCTCTAAAAGCTAGAGCTGTTAGAGAATGAGCCCAACGATGATTATCATGCTTAACAATCACATATGTGAAAGTGAGATTCCCACATGTCAGCAAAGATAATCGAGATAGATTAGACGGTGAACCAAAGATTCTCTTCTACAATTAAGAAGCTTGCTCACCCTGCAAAATCCTACTTTTGTGCTAATTCTTGCGAAATACATTTTGCTCTGGTCTGGATCCGCTGAAGGACCAGCTTCAAGAATTATAACGTAAGATCTTCCATTCCCACCAACAGAGAGTACTAGACCTTCATACCTTAACAAATAATTAGGTGGGGAATGAATGACAAGTCTTAGGAGTTGACCTAAAGGTACAAGGGGTAACAAAGATTTGAGCATTAAATACCTGTCCAGAGTGGAACCGAGTGTAAGAGAGAGTTTTTTTGACAGCTCCACATACCCTCCTCTCGTGAAAACATACCCTGTTGCCGTAACAAAGTACATTACCTCTGTTTTATTCATTAATCACGATTGCATATATGACAGGAAGTGGTAGGCTCGTTCATAGAAACCACTTTCTTAATTGAATTTCGTTCAATTGTCCATCTATCCACATTTTTTATCAGAAAGGTGGACGAAATTGGCCAGAAGTGTTCCAGTACCAGAATGTACAGTTCACCTAATTCTGAAACCCAGTTTTACCTGAGAAAACTGCATCTCCACTGTCGCTGAACTCGAACTTAGCATCCATTCCTCCATCGTACTTAGCAGCAACCACATCCTGGAAATAAGTTCCTTGTCGGACAACCCACCCATCCAAAGAATCTGCAGACTTGAACTTTGCAAGTAAAAGCTTACTTTTACTGCTTTTTCCTGCTCGTAGTTGTGCAAGTTTATTATTGTAATCCTGCAAAGTGCGGTAAAAAATGCTTCGGTTTGTTATCTACTCCCTCTAAGTTTAGACAACGGTAAGAAAGTGAGTCAATTCAGGGACAGTGGAAAGAGAAGCCACATTAATAGGGATACCTGAAATGCTTTCGTGAGGTTGTAAACACCCTGATTATCGACTCTGTTAAGATCTCCAGTAATAGAGGAACGAGCTGTAGCACAGCATATAATTTTGTTGCAACCTTCAACAGCAGGCTTGAGAGAGGAGGGATCACCGACATCCCCGGTCACAATGTCCACAGACGTTGGAAGCATGTCAACAATTTCTTGATCTGCCTTCCGAACTAGAGCCTACCAGAACCCCTTTAAGTTGTTACTGATTAGAAAGCAAAAAAACTTCTTTCAAGTACTAAAAGTAATAGTCAGATGTCCACTTCTGGGGGTGTGAATTACTGTGAACGAAAAGGGGGGAGGGTGGGGAGGAGGGAGAGAGGGAGAGGAACCTTGACGGTGTAACCTCTGAGCATGAGCTTGCGGACAACAATACGACCAACACGGCTAGTGGCACCAACAACGAGGACCGTGGTGTTCTGAGCGCCAGGGGTGGCGAATTCGCACATGGGGCCACCCTCGCTTATAAGAAGGCTGGCCTCGTCATCAGTCCGAGTGGTCCTGGAGATTTGTCCCAAACCGGAGAACTTACGCCACACCTCATCGAATATTTGCCTGGACCGCCTCCCAAGACCAACCGGATTGACGTCGTCCAGCCTCTTTATCACGGACACTGAAGAAGGCTGCTGCTGTTGTAATTTCTCCTCCTCCTCCGCCTCGTCTTTATCGTCAGGAGGATCATCACCATCATCCTTCTTTATCTTCCTCTTGCCCTTGCTGGTTGTTTTGGGGGCAGAAGAAGAAGAGGAAGCCCTTGATACGATCAGTGGGGCGGAGGATCGTCCGTGAGCAGCAGCGCCCCAGCCACTGCTGCTTGGTTTCAAATTAATCGCTCGTATGAATTCCGAGGGAGGCTTTGGTCCCCGTTTTTGGATACAGTATCTGGCCGCAGTAGCAGGTGTCAGCGCTGTGGCAGCAGTCGTCGTCATTGCTACTATGCTATCTTCGTTATCCGGTCCGGACCAACTACTTCATTTTTCTTTCTGCTTTCTTCTATACCTGGTCCGGCCCCTTTGAAGCCTGATCAGCCAAGTCAGCACCCCACAACAGGCGGTGCACAGAACATGAGGTCTTAATTCAAACAACAATGTGGTACAGCCAGCCGTGACACGTATGCAGCTTCGTATCCTCTCATCCCCCGACTACAAAATAGATTCACTATTACAAAAATGTCTTTCGAAATGCCTAAAAGATAAGATGGAGCTAATTTTGCATTTTTTTAAAAGGGAAATGACACTCAACTAGGGATGGCAAAAAAATCCGTACCCGCGGATATCCGCCCCGCCCCGCTCCGATAGGGGCGATTATTTTGACTTTGACCGGGGCGTGGGGCGGGTATAGTATTTTTAAAAAAAACCCGCAACGGGTTAGGGTCGGGTATGGTATACCCTTAAATCCACCCCGTGATCCGCCCCGCCCCGCCCCGGTGTACCCTAGTTCTTTAGTTAATCTTAACCGTACCCTAATTCTTTAGTTGATCTTAGCCGTCAATAGGATACCATATATATACACGTTTGTTGTTTTTTTCTTGCAAACCCTAAAATCCATAATCTATGCGGCTGTGCCTACTGCCTTCTCACTCTCACGGCTCTCCACTCTCGGCTGGCTCTCTGCCTCTCCAGTCTCCACGCCCACGGACCACCGCAGTACCGCACGGCGGTCGGCGCACGGCCACTCTCCGTCTCCACCGGACAACCACTTCCGCGGTGCCGTCAGCCTTGGCCAATTCTCCCATTGCCTGTCTTTTCCTCCGCGGACCACCTCTCAACCAAACACCGTCCACCGTTATACCTTCAGTTGCGGCTCTGCTCGTGGAGGGATCTGCTCGCCAAGTGTCGCGACCGTGATGCGCCGAATCGAAAGCCCCAAATGTTGATGTTACGATCCCATACAAGAGAGTCAAAGCAATGGGTTATGTTCTTAGTGTGAAGATTTGCAGTTTTGAAATTTTGCAGATCAGATAGATTTGCAATTTGATAAGTTCTTTAGTTTTATTATTTCTTGGATTTTATGTTTACAGCACTAGTTAGAAGATTTACGGGTGGAATTGCTTCAAGGCCTTGCTGAAATGAGAAAAAGTGAAAACCCAAGTTATTGTAGTTATCATTTCTCTTAGGTTCCAGCTGCATATAGTTCTCATTTGGGAAGATAATACTGCAATAATGCAAACTGCATTGAGAAGAATCATATACTAACTTTGGAGATAAAATTCAAAATTATAGAGGTCGGGGCGGATCGGGGCGGGAATGGATTTTCTAATACTCTATCGGATCGGGGATGGTATTCCCATCCCTTGACCCGGTACCGGGGCGGGGCAGTGTGTTAGGATTACCGGGGCGGGTACAGATTTCATAAAATCCGCATCCGACCCGCCCCATTGCCATCTCTACACTCAACTCCATAAGGATTACATCGTTTTTCACTTAAACGTCTCTAGTTTCAATTGTATCACATACTACCATTTAAAATTAATTCCAATTAAACCAAAATTATATCCCTGTTTATTAAAAGGTGAATGGTCGTCCATCTTGAGGGGCACACATTGTCTTTTGAAGACAAATATGTCCACACGCCACCACAAAGTTGCCACCACCCCCACCACTTACTCTTTTCCCCCCAACTACCCACACTGTGCACGCATCTGCCCCATCACCCCCTCCCCCCAATCCATATTCACCATTCTTAATAATTGAACCATCACACAACACCACGATCCCCCCCACCCCTGTCACACCACCAGTGCATTCTGGTTCCCTTACCTCCCATCAATCACCACTAGTGCACACACGCACACTCACGCGCGCGCACACACACTCTCTCTCTCTTTCTCTCTCTCTCTCTAGCTACCCTCCCCACTCCGCCTAATCCCCCATCACTATCACCGACCATCACGCACCCTCACCCTTACCCATACACACCACTAGTGCACACACAACACGCGCGCGCGTGCGCACACACACACACACACACTCATTCTCTAGCTACCCTCCCCACTTCGCCTAATTCCCTATCACTATCACCGACCATCACGCATCCTCACCCTCACCCATACACACCATAGTCCCCCTCCAATTCCATCCCCAACTAGTTTTGATCCCGTGCGTTGTATACGGGAGCAATTATAGTCAATAAATTACGTAAATAAAATAATAAAAGCACGACACTAAAGTTTTTGATAGAGAATGGATTAAAAAGTGAAATAATCCATATAATGGTCACCTAAAATAAACATATAAGATTAAAACATAACGAAAAAACTAATGAAAGTGATAAAACAGTGGTGAAAAATCTCTCATCCTATTATATACAGTACAATTCAACAAAATCTAATAATGAGAAAATGACAATTCAATTGCAGAATTATGACATCGCAATCAAATCTATCGACAAAAAATATTGACATAATAGAGGAATAGAAACGTGGAGAGGGTCATTTGAGTTACAAAATGAGCGTTGATATCCAAAGAGAACAAAATATGACTGCTAGATGAAAAAAATAAAATAAAAGAGAGAAGTGATTTGTGATAGATAGAGAGAGACTCACCATAGAAATAATTGTTAAATTTTAAGTTTCAGAAAATGAGATTATCTCAAGGGAGGCTATGGTCAACTTATTATCATATTGTGAGAGATATTTTTGGAACTTAAGTAGGATAAGTAGGTTTAAAATTTTTGAAAATCTATTTTACATATTTAGAATATATAAAAGGTGATTTTTTCAAATTAAGGGAGAAGAAGGTCGACTTAGTATTTTATTCTGAAAGATAATTTTTGAATATTAGATAGGATTATTGAGTTTAAAATTTTTGGAATCCATTTTGAAGTTAGATTGTCATAACAAAATTCTAAAAAAGGAAAGAGATATAAGTAAACATATAAAGGAACATTAAAAAAAATCACATAAGAAGACAATTATTTAGGTTTAAATTTTTTCCTCAATAAGATTAGATATTTCAGGTATGAAGATAAAAATAGCTAAAATTAAGGTTGCTATACTGTAGATTGTCTTTAGAGAGAGAAGACATTCAAGGTTAGAATTAGAAAAAGTTATAAAAGAAAAGTCAACGTGGCAAGCTGAGAGAGTGTCCACATAAGCAGTGACGTGATAACTTTCTCTCAATTTTTGCTTTCATATATATATATATATATATATATATATATATATATATATATATATAATTAGATTACCCACCATTATGCCACACACCCCCTACGCTCACACGCACAAACCAGATCGAGAATGATTACTGCTGACTAATGAAAAGATGTTTGTAATTGATGGGGGTGGTACACTATCGTGTGTGGGTGATGGAGGGATGGTGGATGCACACCACCATGTGTGGGTGGGTGGGTGTTTCTGTGGGTATGGAGAGTGAATAGGGGATAGGGGTGGTGCCAGGGTGGATGATGGGGAAAACCGGTGGCCTACGGTTTTTGTCGCGTGTAGGTATTTTTCTGGGTGTGTTTGTCTTGAAAAGACATAATTACCCTTCAAGGTAGACGATGTCCACCTTTTTCTAAATGAATGTATGATTTTGGATCCAATTGGAACTAATTTCAAATGTTAGGACCTTGCCTAATGCAATTGAAACCATATGTTTAAAGTGAGAAAACTATATAGATTTAGGGTGTTGAGTGCAATTTATCCTTTTCTAGTAATTAGGAGAATTACTAGAATTTCTAGTAATCGAAAGTGAGTGCACTTTAATAAAAACGTTACAAGGTTTATAGGTTTTTCACAACCAAAGTGATTTAATGAAAGCTGGACTGTCGTTATTGAAATCAATAAGGCTAAACGCTAGTTAAGATTATCCAAGTTTTGTCTCGAGCATTCTTCACTCGACATGTTTATACATCTTTTAATGTGGAGGTTGTGTGAATATTTGGATGCAAAAGACTAATAAACCAAAAGACCAAATGTGATATAACCTGACCTAGGATTCTTTTTGAGTATGTTAGTCAGGAAATATCATCATTGAACATGTTAATACGTAACTGACTATGCTCAGCAACCCATAAAGTAGTATAAAGTAAGGGAAAATTGCATTATTAGCTGATTACGCTCAGCATCATTGAACAAGTTCATATGTAACTGAGTTTCGAGCTATTTTTTTCATATATTCGGGAGGCATCCGCACAAGTATTCTTTTCACTATTAGCTTGAATGACCGTCAGTTATTCAAATCATTGGGTCAACCATCTACAACCCTCAACTTAAGCATTGAGTTTGTCAAAGGATGATCCTTTCTTCGTGATAGGGTCCACAACCACTTTAGAGTTTGGTTTAATTTTCAATTTCAAAATCCCATGTATTTGGGCTAGGTCAAGCCCATCTCAGAGGCCCCCTGACTTTGTCAATTAATTTGTTTTTGTGACCCACAAAGGTGGTAAACCTTGAGATATAGCGCCCTAAGTTGTTGCAGAAGAAACATCCTACCCTTGTTAGGCCTCGGTTGCTTAACGCGGACCTGTCGGTGTTCAACTTGCTCCAACCAACTGGAGGTGGTTTCCTACCTAACATACTCATTTATATTTACTTGATAGGTGTCGAATTTCCTATGGCCCAGAAAATGTAAGCCTTAGTGTAACGAACCATCTCGAAATATCACTGGAAGGAAGATTTAAGGGAATCGCATCTTACTTAATTAGAAGGAAAAGAAGAAAAACCTCGAAAATGACTCAAAAAAATGTCCAAATAACTGCTAATCTATAAAAAAAAAATTTGGGAAATGGGTTCTGCGACTAAGTTATATAGCGAAATGTGTTAGGCACTTGTTATACCCTTTTGGTCTCTACTTCATTTCTGTTGCTTTTTTTTTGCCTTTTTTAACATATAAACATGAAAATATGTAATAAAACATTTAACCCTTAGTTCATTTTTAGATTATTTTCTTGAACTTGACATCGGGGGTCAAATGACCTGCGTATCCAGTAGGACAAACCAGAACCAAAATCATCGTAGTTCGACTCTGGTCCTATGGGAGGTGACCTACACTTCGGTCTTAGACTTGAACTAATGTCTATAAGTTTATTATGTTGGTTATTAATGTCGGTCTTTGTGGTCATGTATACTGAGTCACGAGAATGTCGTGACCGGTAATTTTTATAAGCTCTTAAGAGAGCGACTGTGTATCTTTAAAATTATCAATGCAATTCTCCTATTTTACCAAAAAAAAAAAATAAGAAATGAAAACGACCTTTTTTTTTATGATTTTTGTACTAGAAATAAAATGTGGGAAACAAATCTATACTATTAAACTAGAATATAAAGCAATAAAATATATTTCGAGAGTCTGCTTGACTAGACGAGTCGGGAATGCTCTACGAAGGATCCACAATGCAAGAAACTTGAGATTCTTCTTAAAGATAAACATGAAAGGTTAATTTCTCTTAAGCGATGATACACCACTTTCAAGACAATGATATAAAAGCTATATGGAGAAAAAACTGAGATTTTTAAAAATGTAAACCAATGGCCTTATTTATAAAGCTCTGGGACATTAGAAATGAAAAAGATGGTCATGCCAGTCTGTAATTTGTTGGACATATTATTTGATAAAAATCGTAAATTGACAAAAGTCAACTAACCTGCCCGTTCATCCCATAATTTTATAATATTTTTTCATGAATTTCGAGATGACCCTACTTCCGTAAGTATATCTGATTTTGCAGATGAGATGTACTAGATTCAACATTTATCTTCTTATCTTACATAAATCAATGATTGAATCCCTTGTATCAAGGATATATCACAAATAATTCCATAAATCCTCTAGATAAATCACAATCTAGACATTTGGACTTGACTGACGTATTTGGACTGGACTAAGCCCAATTACTGATCTAGAGAACTGGACTGCTAGATTGGACTAGTCAACTGGACATGACACCTAGACTAGGCAATTGAACTCAATTAAATTAATTAAGTCATGTTATTAGGCCTAACCCTTAATAATAAACTGTAACTACTAATGAAACCCAAAATTCAAATAATTAATAATGACTATGAAAATGGGGGTGTCTACAGAGCCCCTCGATGAGAGAGCTCGCATGCGGGCGAACATCACCAAAGAACAATACATTTTTGCAGTGAAATACATAAAAGACGCAAGACTCAAAATAGACTCGCGGAGCCTGACATAGGTATGAAGTCAGATCGTTACAGGCTTTCCTACGTATCCTCCGGAGATGAATCAGACCAACGTAGTTCGTAGAGAAACAGTGATAGTATTCGAAGCCAGAGCCAAAAGTAACAACGATTGGTTGTGGAATAGTATTACAAGGGAAAATGATACTAAATTTTGTCTGGAGCCGGAGCCAACATTAACAGTAATTGGTCGCCAGACAAGGGGCGCATCCTTAGAAGTAGAAGCCAAAGGTAACAACGATTGATCATCTAAGGGATACTGAGAAGTGAAGTTGAACCTTTGTTCCCAACCTATCTTGGTTGCACCCATGGGCCCACAATGGGTCCCGTTTTGCGCAACATGAAACTGTAGCCAACAGTCAATTGTTACAATTTAAGCAATGACATCTTCTCTTGTTACAATTTTTTCGTTAAGATTTCTACTGCCACACATGAAGGGCAACACAAGATATGCATACAAAATATGATACCATCACATGGTTTTCCCCGCAATTCAAGAACTACAAACTTTTTATGCATTCCAAGTATGATGCAGATACAACCAATTAACGAGGGAAGATTTTTGGTGTATCTGATGCTGTAACATCTAATCAATTTGTCCTGGAATCCTTCTTGGATCTGGAAACAAAGCATCTACATACGTAGTGGCTGTATTATAGCCTAGTAGTTCACTCCAAATGATTCCCAACTACGACATCTTCTTGACCTATTCATGGACAACTTGTGTTTACATGCGAAATCACCTAAATGTGCTCATCTTGAACTGGTCACTATATGAGCATCTAGACTTCTAATTGAGCTCTCACAATCAACCTCTCAATTTTGAAATTGCAAAATTACAGAAAATCTTGTATGCTTAGTAGAGAGAAAAGACTGAAGTGGGGTTACCCACGAACTGTGTATTTCTAAACACCACTCATAACCGCATACGCATTTCGTCCCCTTAACCGTTTGTAAAAATCCAAGATTTGAACATCTAAACACTCAATTGAACTCAAATAGTAATTACAATTCAAATAAGTTAAGTTTGAGAAATCAAACCATGTCAAGAATAACAAGGATAGTCAATTTTTTACATCTTCAGATTTTACTCCTGTAATTCGCAAAAAAGGTCAAAGAAGACAAACTTCCAGCAAAAGAATTTGCGCATCTAAACACTCAATTCAACTCAGATAAAATTATTATAAATCAAATACGTAAAGCTGGTCTAATCAACCCAATGTCAGTAGAATTTATCTGCAGAAACAAGAACATACGGGGTTGCGACGATCTAACAGTCAAACAATTGACGCCGCATCGTTAACCTGCTATTTCGTGACCAGAATAGTCGATGATTAGCAGGATCGCAAGGTTTAGGGTTTTGCGAAAATTGTAATTTTGGTCCTTGACTTTACGATAAATTTAACAACTTTTTTTTATTCGAACCTTTTTTACTCTTTCGTCCTTTGACTACTCTTAAGTGTATATCACAAATAATTCCATAAATCCTTTGATTAATTACAATTAGACATGGTCTCTACTCTCTAGCATGACGACGTCGGCTGGACTAAGCCCAATTACTGATTAGAGAACTGGACGCTAGATTGGACTAGTCGACTGGACTTTCCACCTAGAAGGCAATTGAACTCAATTAAATTAATTCTCATGTTATTAGGCCACCTTATTAATAAACTGTAACTACAATGAAACCAAAATTAAATGTTAATAAGGCGTGAAAAGGCGGTGTCTAAGAGCCCACTCGATGAGAGAGTCGCTTGCGCGCTAACTTCGGGACATCCGTTGCCCACGACAGCGTGCTATGTCCGCGAATGCCGGGTAGGTGTTGCAGAGACGGCACGAGGCGTCAAAATAGACTCTCTGAGCCTGACATAGGTATGAAGTCAGATCGTTATAGGCTTTCCTACGTATCCTCCGGAGATGAATCAGACCAACGTAGTTCGTAGAGAAACAGTGATAGTATTCGAAGCCAGAGCCAAAAGTAACAACGATCGGTTGTGGAATAGTATTACAAGGGAAAATGATACTAAATTTTGTCTGGAGCCGGAGCCAACATTAACAGTAATTGGTCGCCAGACAAGGGGCGCATCCTTAGAAGTAGAAGCCAAAGGTAACAACGATTGATCATCTAAGGGATACTGAGAAGCGAAGTTGAACCTTTGTTCCCAACCTATCTTGGTTGCACCCATGGGCCCACAATAGGTCCCGTTTTGCGTAACATGAAACTGTAGCCAACGGTCAATTGTTAAAATTTAAGCAATGACATCTTCTCTTGTTACAATTTTTTCGTTAAGATTTCTACTGCCACACATGAAGGGCAAACAAGATATGCATACAAAATATGATACCATCACATGGTTTTCCCCGCAATTCAAGAACTACAAACTTTTTATGCATTCCAAGTATGATGCAGATACAACCAATTAACGAGGGAAGATTTTTGGTGTATCATGCTGAACATCTAATCAATTTGTCCTGGAATCCTTCTTGGATATGGAAACAAAGCATCTACATACGTAGTGGCTGTATTATAGCCTAGTAGTTCACTCCAAATGATTCCCAACTACGACATCTTCTTGACCTATTCATGGACAACTTGTGTTTACATGCGAAATCACCTAAATGTGCTCATCTTGAACTGGTCACTATATGAGCATCTAGACTTCTAATCGACTTCACAATCAACCTCTCAATTTTGAAACTGCAAAATTATAGAAAATCTTGTATGCTTAGTAGAGAGAAAAGACTGAAGTGGGGTTACCCACGAACTGTGTATTTCTAAACACCACTCATAACCGCATACGCATTTCGTCCCCTTAACCGTTTGTAAAAATCCAAGATTTGAACATCTAAACACTCAATTGAACTCAAATAGTAATTACAATTCAAATAAGTTAAGTTTGAGAAATCAAACCACGTCAAGAATAACAAGGATAGTCAATTTTTTACATCTTCAGATTTTCTACTTGGAATTCGCAAAAAGGTCAAAGAAGACAAACTTCCAGCAAAAGAATTTGCGCATCTAAACACTCAATTCAACTCAGATATAAATTATTATAAATCAAATACATAAAGCTGGTCTAATCAACCCAATGTCAGTAGAATTTATCTGCAGAAACAAGAACAGACGGGGTTGCGAGGATCTAACAGTCAAAAAAATTGACGCCGCATCGTTAACTTGCTATTTCGTGACCAGAATAGTCGACGATTAGCAGGATCGCAAGGTTTAGGGTTTTGCGTAAATTGTAATTTTGGTCCTTGACTTTCCGATAAATTTAACAACTTTTTTTTATTCGAACCTTTTTTACTCTTTCATCCTTTGACTACTCTTAAGTGTGGAGCATTATTACCTCTTAGAAATTCGTTTTTGTGCTTTGAATTATTTTTACGCGACCCATGGTCTCTACTCTCTAGCATGACGACGTCGGCGTGCCTCCCCTTGGAGGTCGTCGCCTTCCATTTTTGAGGGTTCGCGGGCGTTTCCCCTTGGGGGTCGACCGCTTTCCCTCCCAGGGGGTCGGCGGGACTTTCCCACTTCGAAGGTTAATATGCTTTCTCCCTTTGGGAGGGGAGGGGGTGTATTGCCCACCTCATTCACCAACACATGCCCACCATCTTTTACTTTGGCCAAATGTTAAGGGGGGCGTGACTAAGGCGCTGTCCTCGCGACGCCGGTCACTCGCTAAGAACCTTACACCGTTCGGATGCCCATTGTCGCTTGCGCGCTAACTTCGTGACATCCGTTGCCCACGACTGCGTGCTATCTCCGCGATGCCGGGTAGGTGTTACAAAGACGGCACGAGGCGTCGGGTGCAAAAGAGCTGGGTTGATAGTTCATCAGGGTTAAGGGTTCATCACGGTTAAGGGTTCATCAGGGTTCAGGGTTAAGGGTTCATCAGGGTTCATCAGGGTTCGGGGTTCGGGGTTCGGGGTCGGGGGGTCGGGGTTCGGGGTTCGGGTTTTAGGGTTTAGGGTTTTGGGGTTCGGGTTTAGGGTTTTAGGGTTTAGGGTTTAGGGGTTAGGGGTTAGGGTTAGGGGTTAGGGTCCAGGGTTCAGGGTGGGGCCAGGGGTTCGGGGTTCGGGGTCGGGGGTCGGGGGTCGGGGGTCGGGGGTCGGGGTCGGGGTTCGGGGTTTAGGGTTTAGGGTTTAGGGTTTAGGGGTTAGGGGTTCAGGGGTTTGGGGTTTAGGGGTTTGGGGTTTGGGGTTTGGGGTTCGGGGTTTGGGTTTGGGGTTTGGGGTTCAGGTAGTCGGGGTTTGGGGTTTGGGGTTTGGGGTTTGGGGTTTGGGTTTTGGGGTTTGGGGTTTGGGGTTCGGGGTTTGGGTTTGGGTTTAGGGTTCGGGGTTTGGGTTTGGGGTTTGGGGTTGGTTCGGGGTTTGGGGGTTGGGGTTTGGGGGTTTGGGGTTTGGGTTTTGGGTTTTGGGGTTGGGGGTTTGGGTTTGGGGTTTGGGGTTTGGGGTTTGGGGTTTGGGGTTTGGGATTTAGGTTTTGGGGTTTGGACTTTGGGGTTTACATTTTGGGGTTTGGACTTTGGGGTTCAGGGACTTTGGACTTTGGGATTCCACTTTGGATTTGGGATTTGGGTATTAGGGATTGGGATTGGGATTTAGGTATTTGGACTTTGGATTTTGCAACTCCAGGACATCCTGAAGGATTTGGGATTGGCACTTTGGATTCAGGTATTTTGGGTATTTGGAATTTCACTTTGGATTCCAGGATTTCCAGTATTTGCACTTTGGGATTCCAGGCACTTAGGATTTGGAATTTAGGATTTCCACTTTGGGTTTGCACCAGGATTCCAGGACTTTGCACTTTGGGTATTTGGGATTCAGGTATTTGGGATTGCATTTGGATTTCAGGTATTGGCAGGTATTCCAGGATTTGGGATCCAGGTTTGGGATTCCAGGATTCAGGATTCAGGATTCCAGGATTCCAGGATTCCAGGATTCCAGGATTCCAGGATTCCAGGATTCAGGATTCCAGGATTCCAGGATTCCAGGATTCCAGGATTCCAGGATTCCAGGACTCCAGGATTCCAGGATTCCAGGACTCCAGGATTCCAGGATTCCAGGATTCCAGGATTCCAGGATTCAGGATTCCAGGATTCCAGGATTCCAGGATTCCAGGATTCCAGGATTCCAGGATTCCAGGATTCCAGGATTCCAGGATTCCAGGATTCCAGGATTCCAGGATTCCAGGATTCCAGGATTCAGGATTCAGGATTCAGGATTCCAGGATTCAGGATTCCAGGATTCCAGGGATTCCAGGATTCCAGGATTCCAGGATTCAGGATTCAGGATTCCAGGATTCCAGGATTCCAGGATTCCAGGATTCCAGGATTCCAGGATTCCAGGATTCCAGGATTCCAGGATTCCAGGATTCCAGGATTCCAGGATTCCAGGATTCCAGGATTCCAGGATTCCAGGATTCCAGGATTCCAGGATTCCAGGATTCCAGGATTCCAGGATTCCAGGATTCCAGGATTCCAGGATTCCAGGATTCCAGGATTCCAGGATTCCAGGATTCCAGGATTCCAGGGATTCAGGATTCCAGGATTCAGGATTCCAGGATTCCAGGATTCCAGGATTCCAGGATTCCAGGATTCCAGGATTCCAGGATTCCAGGATTCCAGGATTCCAGGATTCCAGGATTCCAGGATTCCAGGATTCCAGGATTCCAGGATTCAGGATTCCAGGATTCCAGGATTCCAGGATTCCAGGATTCCAGGATTCCAGGATTCCAGGATTCAGGATTCAGGATTCCAGGATTCCAGGATTCCAGGATTCCAGGATTCCAGGATTCCAGGATTCCAGGATTCCAGGATTCCAGGATTCCAGGATTCAGGATTCCAGGATTCCAGGATTCAGGATTCCAGGATTCCAGGATTCAGGATTCCAGGATTCCAGGATTCCAGGATTCCAGGATTCAGGATTCCAGGATTCCAGGATTCCAGGACTCCAGGATTCCAGGATTCCAGGATTCCAGGATTCCAGGATTCCAGGATTCCAGGATTCCAGGATTCCAGGATTCCAGGATTCCAGGATTCAGGATTCCAGGATTCCAGGATTCCAGGATTCAGGATTCAGGATTCCAGGATTCCAGGATTCCAGGATTCAGGATTCCAGGATTCAGGATTCCAGGATTCCAGGATTCCAGGATTCCAGGATTCCAGGATTCCAGGATTCCAGGATTCCAGGATTCCAGGATTCCAGGATTCCAGGATTCCAGGATTCAGGATTCCAGGATTCCAGGATTCCAGGATTCAGGATTCCAGGATTCCAGGATTCAGGATTCCAGGATTCCAGGATTCAGGATTCCAGGATTCCAGGATTCCAGGATTCCAGGATTCCAGGATTCCAGGATTCCAGGATTCCAGGATTCCAGGATTCCAGGATTCCAGGATTCAGGATTCCAGGATTCAGGATTCCAGGATTCCAGGATTCCAGGATTCAGGATTCCAGGATTCAGGATTCCAGGATTCCAGGATTCCAGGATTCCAGGATTCCAGGATTCAGGATTCCAGGATTCCAGGATTCCAGGATTCCAGGATTCCAGGATTCCAGGATTCCAGGATTCAGGATTCCAGGATTCCAGGATTCCAGGATTCAGGATTCCAGGATTCCAGGATTCCAGGATTCAGGATTCCAGGATTCCAGGATTCCAGGATTCCAGGATTCCAGGATTCCAGGATTCCAGGATTCCAGGATTCCAGGATTCCAGGATTCCAGGATTCCAGGATTCCAGGATTCCAGGATTCCAGGATTCCAGGATTCCAGGATTCCAGGATTCCAGGATTCCAGGATTCCAGGATTCCAGGATTCCAGGATTCCAGGATTCCAGGATTCCAGGATTCCAGGATTCCAGGATTCCAGGATTCCAGGATTCCAGGATTCCAGGATTCCAGGATTCCAGGATTCCAGGATTCCAGGATTCCAGGATTCCAGGATTCCAGGATTCCAGGATTCCAGGATTCCAGGATTCCAGGATTCCAGGATTCCAGGATTCCAGGATTCCAGGATTCCAGGATTCCAGGATTCCAGGATTCCAGGATTCCAGGATTCCAGGATTCCAGGATTCCAGGATTCCAGGATTCCAGGATTCCAGGATTCCAGGATTCCAGGATTCCAGGATTCCAGGATTCCAGGATTCCAGGATTCCAGGATTCCAGGATTCCAGGATTCCAGGATTCCAGGATTCCAGGATTCCAGGATTCCAGGATTCCAGGATTCCAGGATTCCAGGATTCCAGGATTCCAGGATTCCAGGATTCCAGGATTCCAGGATTCCAGGATTCCAGGATTCCAGGATTCCAGGATTCCAGGATTCCAGGATTCCAGGATTCCAGGATTCCAGGATTCCAGGATTCCAGGATTCCAGGATTCCAGGATTCCAGGATTCCAGGATTCCAGGATTCCAGGATTCCAGGATTCCAGGATTCCAGGATTCCAGGATTCCAGGATTCCAGGATTCCAGGATTCCAGGATTCCAGGATTCCAGGATTCCAGGATTCCAGGATTCCAGGATTCCAGGATTCAGGATTCCAGGATTCCAGGATTCAGGATTCCAGGATTCCAGGATTCCAGGATTCCAGGATTCCAGGATTCCAGGATTCCAGGATTCCAGGATTCCAGGATTCCAGGATTCCAGGATTCCAGGATTCCAGGATTCCAGGATTCCAGGATTCCAGGATTCCAGGATTCAGGATTCCAGGATTCCAGGATTCCAGGATTCCAGGATTCCAGGATTCCAGGATTCCAGGATTCCAGGATTCCAGGATTCCAGGATTCCAGGATTCCAGGATTCCAGGATTCCAGGATTCCAGGATTCCAGGATTCCAGGATTCCAGGATTCCAGGATTCCAGGATTCCAGGATTCCAGGATTCCAGGATTCCAGGATTCCAGGATTCCAGGATTCCAGGATTCCAGGATTCCAGGATTCCAGGATTCCAGGATTCCAGGATTCCAGGATTCCAGGATTCCAGGATTCCAGGATTCCAGGATTCCAGGATTCCAGGATTCCAGGATTCCAGGATTCCAGGATTCCAGGATTCCAGGATTCCAGGATTCCAGGATTCCAGGATTCCAGGATTCCAGGATTCCAGGATTCCAGGATTCCAGGATTCCAGGATTCCAGGATTCCAGGATTCCAGGATTCCAGGATTCCAGGATTCCAGGATTCCAGGATTCCAGGATTCCAGGATTCCAGGATTCCAGGATTCCAGGATTCCAGGATTCCAGGATTCCAGGATTCCAGGATTCCAGGATTCCAGGATTCCAGGATTCCAGGATTCCAGG
Organism: Escallonia rubra; assembly: GCA_033065855.1. Taxonomy (NCBI): domain Eukaryota; kingdom Viridiplantae; phylum Streptophyta; class Magnoliopsida; order Escalloniales; family Escalloniaceae; genus Escallonia; species Escallonia rubra. The sequence continues at coordinate 60,377 of JAVXUO010002798.1, forward strand.
ATTCCAGGATTCCAGGATTCCAGGATTCCAGGATTCCAGGATTCCAGGATTCCAGGATTCCAGGATTCCAGGATTCCAGGATTCCAGGATTCCAGGATTCCAGGATTCCAGGATTCCAGGATTCCAGGATTCCAGGATTCCAGGATTCCAGGATTCCAGGATTCCAGGATTCCAGGATTCCAGGATTCCAGGATTCCAGGATTCAGGATTCCAGGATTCAGGATTCCAGGATTCCAGGATTCCAGGATTCAGGATTCCAGGATTCCAGGATTCCAGGATTCCAGGATTCCAGGATTCCAGGATTCCAGGATTCCAGGATTCCAGGATTCCAGGATTCCAGGATTCCAGGATTCCAGGATTCCAGGATTCCAGGATTCCAGGATTCCAGGATTCCAGGATTCCAGGATTCCAGGATTCCAGGATTCCAGGATTCCAGGATTCCAGGATTCCAGGATTCCAGGATTCCAGGATTCAGGATTCCAGGATTCCAGGATTCCAGGATTCCAGGATTCCAGGATTCCAGGATTCCAGGATTCCAGGATTCCAGGATTCCAGGATTCCAGGATTCCAGGATTCCAGGATTCCAGGATTCCAGGATTCCAGGATTCCAGGATTCCAGGATTCCAGGATTCCAGGATTCCAGGATTCCAGGATTCCAGGATTCCAGGATTCCAGGATTCCAGGATTCCAGGATTCCAGGATTCCAGGATTCCAGGATTCCAGGATTCCAGGATTCCAGGATTCCAGGATTCCAGGATTCCAGGATTCCAGGATTCCAGGATTCCAGGATTCCAGGATTCCAGGATTCCAGGATTCCAGGATTCCAGGATTCCAGGATTCCAGGATTCCAGGATTCCAGGATTCCAGGATTCCAGGATTCCAGGATTCCAGGATTCCAGGATTCCAGGATTCCAGGATTCCAGGATTCAGGATTCCAGGATTCCAGGATTCCAGGATTCCAGGATTCCAGGATTCCAGGATTCCAGGATTCCAGGATTCCAGGATTCCAGGATTCCAGGATTCCAGGATTCCAGGATTCCAGGATTCCAGGATTCCAGGATTCCAGGATTCCAGGATTCCAGGATTCCAGGATTCCAGGATTCCAGGATTCCAGGATTCCAGGATTCCAGGATTCCAGGATTCCAGGATTCCAGGATTCCAGGATTCCAGGATTCCAGGATTCCAGGATTCCAGGATTCCAGGATTCCAGGATTCCAGGATTCCAGGATTCCAGGATTCCAGGATTCCAGGATTCCAGGATTCCAGGATTCCAGGATTCCAGGATTCCAGGATTCCAGGATTCCAGGATTCCAGGATTCCAGGATTCCAGGATTCCAGGATTCCAGGATTCCAGGATTCCAGGATTCCAGGATTCCAGGATTCCAGGATTCCAGGATTCCAGGATTCCAGGATTCCAGGATTCCAGGATTCCAGGATTCCAGGATTCCAGGATTCCAGGATTCCAGGATTCCAGGATTCCAGGATTCCAGGATTCCAGGATTCCAGGATTCCAGGATTCCAGGATTCCAGGATTCCAGGATTCCAGGATTCCAGGATTCCAGGATTCCAGGATTCCAGGATTCCAGGATTCCAGGATTCCAGGATTCCAGGATTCCAGGATTCCAGGATTCCAGGATTCCAGGATTCCAGGATTCCAGGATTCCAGGATTCAGGATTCCAGGATTCCAGGATTCCAGGATTCCAGGATTCCAGGATTCCAGGATTCCAGGATTCCAGGATTCCAGGATTCAGGATTCCAGGATTCCAGGATTCCAGGATTCCAGGATTCCAGGATTCCAGGATTCCAGGATTCCAGGATTCAGGATTCCAGGATTCCAGGATTCCAGGATTCCAGGATTCCAGGATTCCAGGATTCCAGGATTCCAGGATTCCAGGATTCCAGGATTCCAGGATTCCAGGATTCCAGGATTCCAGGATTCCAGGATTCCAGGATTCCAGGATTCCAGGATTCCAGGATTCCAGGATTCCAGGATTCCAGGATTCCAGGATTCCAGGATTCCAGGATTCCAGGATTCCAGGATTCCAGGATTCCAGGATTCCAGGATTCCAGGATTCCAGGATTCCAGGATTCCAGGATTCCAGGATTCCAGGATTCCAGGATTCCAGGATTCCAGGATTCCAGGATTCCAGGATTCCAGGATTCCAGGATTCCAGGATTCCAGGATTCCAGGATTCCAGGATTCCAGGATTCCAGGATTCCAGGATTCCAGGATTCCAGGATTCCAGGATTCCAGGATTCCAGGATTCCAGGATTCCAGGATTCCAGGATTCCAGGATTCCAGGATTCCAGGATTCCAGGATTCCAGGATTCCAGGATTCCAGGATTCCAGGATTCCAGGATTCCAGGATTCCAGGATTCCAGGATTCCAGGATTCCAGGATTCCAGGATTCCAGGATTCCAGGATTCCAGGATTCCAGGATTCCAGGATTCCAGGATTCCAGGATTCCAGGATTCCAGGATTCCAGGATTCCAGGATTCCAGGATTCCAGGATTCCAGGATTCCAGGATTCCAGGATTCCAGGATTCCAGGATTCCAGGATTCCAGGATTCCAGGATTCCAGGATTCCAGGATTCCAGGATTCCAGGATTCCAGGATTCCAGGATTCCAGGATTCCAGGATTCCAGGATTCCAGGATTCCAGGATTCCAGGATTCCAGGATTCCAGGATTCCAGGATTCCAGGATTCCAGGATTCCAGGATTCCAGGATTCCAGGATTCCAGGATTCCAGGATTCCAGGATTCCAGGATTCCAGGATTCCAGGATTCAGGATTCAGGATTCCAGGATTCCAGGATTCAGGATTCCAGGATTCAGGATTCCAGGATTCCAGGATTCCAGGATTCAGGATTCCAGGATTCCAGGATTCCAGGATTCCAGGATTCCAGGATTCCAGGATTCCAGGATTCCAGGATTCAGGATTCCAGGATTCCAGGATTCCAGGATTCCAGGATTCCAGGATTCCAGGATTCCAGGATTCAGGATTCCAGGATTCCAGGATTCCAGGATTCAGGATTCCAGGATTCCAGGATTCAGGATTCCAGGATTCCAGGATTCCAGGATTCCAGGATTCCAGGATTCCAGGATTCCAGGATTCCAGGATTCCAGGATTCCAGGATTCCAGGATTCCAGGATTCCAGGATTCCAGGATTCCAGGATTCCAGGATTCCAGGATTCCAGGATTCCAGGATTCCAGGATTCCAGGATTCCAGGATTCCAGGATTCCAGGATTCCAGGATTCCAGGATTCCAGGATTCCAGGATTCCAGGATTCCAGGATTCCAGGATTCCAGGATTCCAGGATTCCAGGATTCCAGGATTCCAGGATTCCAGGATTCCAGGATTCCAGGATTCCAGGATTCCAGGATTCCAGGATTCCAGGATTCCAGGATTCCAGGATTCCAGGATTCCAGGATTCCAGGATTCCAGGATTCCAGGATTCCAGGATTCCAGGATTCCAGGATTCCAGGATTCCAGGATTCCAGGATTCCAGGATTCCAGGATTCCAGGATTCCAGGATTCCAGGATTCCAGGATTCCAGGATTCCAGGATTCCAGGATTCCAGGATTCCAGGATTCCAGGATTCCAGGATTCCAGGATTCCAGGATTCCAGGATTCCAGGATTCCAGGATTCCAGGATTCCAGGATTCCAGGATTCCAGGATTCCAGGATTCCAGGATTCCAGGATTCCAGGATTCCAGGATTCCAGGATTCCAGGATTCCAGGATTCCAGGATTCCAGGATTCCAGGATTCCAGGATTCCAGGATTCCAGGATTCCAGGATTCCAGGATTCCAGGATTCCAGGATTCCAGGATTCCAGGATTCCAGGATTCCAGGATTCCAGGATTCCAGGATTCCAGGATTCCAGGATTCCAGGATTCCAGGATTCCAGGATTCCAGGATTCCAGGATTCCAGGATTCCAGGATTCCAGGATTCCAGGATTCCAGGATTCCAGGATTCCAGGATTCCAGGATTCCAGGATTCAGGATTCCAGGATTCAGGATTCCAGGATTCCAGGATTCCAGGATTCCAGGATTCCAGGATTCAGGATTCCAGGATTCCAGGATTCCAGGATTCCAGGATTCCAGGATTCCAGGATTCAGGATTCCAGGATTCCAGGATTCCAGGATTCCAGGATTCCAGGATTCCAGGATTCCAGGATTCCAGGATTCCAGGATTCCAGGATTCCAGGATTCCAGGATTCCAGGATTCCAGGATTCCAGGATTCCAGGATTCCAGGATTCCAGGATTCCAGGATTCCAGGATTCCAGGATTCCAGGATTCCAGGATTCCAGGATTCCAGGATTCCAGGATTCCAGGATTCCAGGATTCCAGGATTCCAGGATTCCAGGATTCCAGGATTCCAGGATTCCAGGATTCCAGGATTCCAGGATTCCAGGATTCCAGGATTCCAGGATTCCAGGATTCCAGGATTCAGGATTCCAGGATTCCAGGATTCCAGGATTCCAGGATTCCAGGATTCCAGGATTCCAGGATTCCAGGATTCCAGGATTCCAGGATTCCAGGATTCCAGGATTCCAGGATTCCAGGATTCCAGGATTCCAGGATTCCAGGATTCCAGGATTCCAGGATTCCAGGATTCCAGGATTCCAGGATTCCAGGATTCCAGGATTCCAGGATTCCAGGATTCCAGGATTCCAGGATTCCAGGATTCCAGGATTCCAGGATTCCAGGATTCCAGGATTCCAGGATTCCAGGATTCCAGGATTCCAGGATTCCAGGATTCCAGGATTCCAGGATTCCAGGATTCCAGGATTCCAGGATTCCAGGATTCCAGGATTCCAGGATTCCAGGATTCCAGGATTCCAGGATTCCAGGATTCCAGGATTCCAGGATTCCAGGATTCCAGGATTCCAGGATTCCAGGATTCCAGGATTCCAGGATTCCAGGATTCCAGGATTCCAGGATTCCAGGATTCCAGGATTCCAGGATTCCAGGATTCCAGGATTCCAGGATTCCAGGATTCCAGGATTCCAGGATTCCAGGATTCCAGGATTCCAGGATTCCAGGATTCCAGGATTCCAGGATTCCAGGATTCCAGGATTCCAGGATTCCAGGATTCCAGGATTCCAGGATTCCAGGATTCCAGGATTCCAGGATTCCAGGATTCCAGGATTCCAGGATTCCAGGATTCCAGGATTCCAGGATTCCAGGATTCCAGGATTCCAGGATTCCAGGATTCCAGGATTCCAGGATTCCAGGATTCCAGGATTCCAGGATTCCAGGATTCCAGGATTCCAGGATTCCAGGATTCCAGGATTCCAGGATTCCAGGATTCCAGGATTCCAGGATTCCAGGATTCCAGGATTCCAGGATTCCAGGATTCCAGGATTCCAGGATTCCAGGATTCAGGATTCCAGGATTCCAGGATTCAGGATTCCAGGATTCCAGGATTCCAGGATTCCAGGATTCCAGGATTCCAGGATTCCAGGATTCCAGGATTCCAGGATTCCAGGATTCCAGGATTCCAGGATTCCAGGATTCCAGGATTCCAGGATTCCAGGATTCAGGATTCCAGGATTCAGGATTCCAGGATTCCAGGATTCCAGGATTCCAGGATTCCAGGATTCCAGGATTCCAGGATTCCAGGATTCCAGGATTCAGGATTCCAGGATTCCAGGATTCCAGGATTCCAGGATTCCAGGATTCCAGGATTCCAGGATTCCAGGATTCCAGGATTCCAGGATTCCAGGATTCCAGGATTCCAGGATTCCAGGATTCCAGGATTCCAGGATTCCAGGATTCCAGGATTCCAGGATTCCAGGATTCCAGGATTCCAGGATTCCAGGATTCCAGGATTCCAGGATTCCAGGATTCCAGGATTCCAGGATTCCAGGATTCCAGGATTCCAGGATTCCAGGATTCCAGGATTCCAGGATTCCAGGATTCCAGGATTCCAGGATTCCAGGATTCCAGGATTCCAGGATTCCAGGATTCCAGGATTCCAGGATTCCAGGATTCCAGGATTCCAGGATTCCAGGATTCCAGGATTCCAGGATTCCAGGATTCCAGGATTCCAGGATTCCAGGATTCCAGGATTCCAGGATTCCAGGATTCCAGGATTCCAGGATTCCAGGATTCCAGGATTCCAGGATTCCAGGATTCCAGGATTCCAGGATTCCAGGATTCCAGGATTCCAGGATTCCAGGATTCCAGGATTCCAGGATTCCAGGATTCCAGGATTCCAGGATTCCAGGATTCCAGGATTCCAGGATTCCAGGATTCCAGGATTCCAGGATTCCAGGATTCCAGGATTCCAGGATTCCAGGATTCCAGGATTCCAGGATTCCAGGATTCCAGGATTCCAGGATTCCAGGATTCCAGGATTCCAGGATTCCAGGATTCCAGGATTCCAGGATTCCAGGATTCCAGGATTCCAGGATTCCAGGATTCCAGGATTCCAGGATTCCAGGATTCCAGGATTCCAGGATTCCAGGATTCCAGGATTCCAGGATTCCAGGATTCCAGGATTCCAGGATTCCAGGATTCCAGGATTCCAGGATTCCAGGATTCCAGGATTCCAGGATTCCAGGATTCCAGGATTCCAGGATTCCAGGATTCCAGGATTCCAGGATTCCAGGATTCCAGGATTCCAGGATTCCAGGATTCCAGGATTCCAGGATTCCAGGATTCCAGGATTCCAGGATTCCAGGATTCCAGGATTCCAGGATTCCAGGATTCCAGGATTCCAGGATTCCAGGATTCCAGGATTCCAGGATTCCAGGATTCCAGGATTCCAGGATTCCAGGATTCCAGGATTCCAGGATTCCAGGATTCCAGGATTCCAGGATTCCAGGATTCCAGGATTCCAGGATTCCAGGATTCCAGGATTCCAGGATTCCAGGATTCCAGGATTCCAGGATTCCAGGATTCCAGGATTCCAGGATTCCAGGATTCCAGGATTCCAGGATTCCAGGATTCCAGGATTCCAGGATTCCAGGATTCCAGGATTCCAGGATTCCAGGATTCCAGGATTCCAGGATTCCAGGATTCCAGGATTCCAGGATTCCAGGATTCCAGGATTCCAGGATTCCAGGATTCCAGGATTCCAGGATTCCAGGATTCCAGGATTCCAGGATTCCAGGATTCCAGGATTCCAGGATTCCAGGATTCCAGGATTCCAGGATTCCAGGATTCCAGGATTCCAGGATTCCAGGATTCCAGGATTCCAGGATTCCAGGATTCCAGGATTCCAGGATTCCAGGATTCCAGGATTCCAGGATTCCAGGATTCCAGGATTCCAGGATTCCAGGATTCCAGGATTCCAGGATTCCAGGATTCCAGGATTCCAGGATTCCAGGATTCCAGGATTCCAGGATTCCAGGATTCCAGGATTCCAGGATTCCAGGATTCCAGGATTCCAGGATTCCAGGATTCCAGGATTCCAGGATTCCAGGATTCCAGGATTCCAGGATTCCAGGATTCCAGGATTCCAGGATTCCAGGATTCCAGGATTCCAGGATTCCAGGATTCCAGGATTCCAGGATTCCAGGATTCCAGGATTCCAGGATTCCAGGATTCCAGGATTCCAGGATTCCAGGATTCCAGGATTCCAGGATTCCAGGATTCCAGGATTCCAGGATTCCAGGATTCCAGGATTCCAGGATTCCAGGATTCCAGGATTCCAGGATTCCAGGATTCCAGGATTCCAGGATTCCAGGATTCCAGGATTCCAGGATTCCAGGATTCCAGGATTCCAGGATTCCAGGATTCCAGGATTCCAGGATTCCAGGATTCCAGGATTCCAGGATTCCAGGATTCCAGGATTCCAGGATTCCAGGATTCCAGGATTCCAGGATTCCAGGATTCCAGGATTCCAGGATTCCAGGATTCCAGGATTCCAGGATTCCAGGATTCCAGGATTCCAGGATTCCAGGATTCCAGGATTCCAGGATTCCAGGATTCCAGGATTCCAGGATTCCAGGATTCCAGGATTCCAGGATTCCAGGATTCCAGGATTCCAGGATTCCAGGATTCCAGGATTCCAGGATTCCAGGATTCCAGGATTCCAGGATTCCAGGATTCCAGGATTCCAGGATTCCAGGATTCAGGATTCCAGGATTCCAGGATTCCAGGATTCCAGGATTCAGGATTCCAGGATTCCAGGATTCCAGGATTCAGGATTCCAGGATTCCAGGATTCCAGGATTCCAGGATTCCAGGATTCCAGGATTCCAGGATTCCAGGATTCCAGGATTCCAGGATTCCAGGATTCAGGATTCCAGGATTCCAGGATTCCAGGATTCCAGGATTCCAGGATTCCAGGATTCCAGGATTCCAGGATTCAGGATTCCAGGATTCCAGGATTCCAGGATTCCAGGATTCCAGGATTCCAGGATTCCAGGATTCCAGGATTCCAGGATTCCAGGATTCCAGGATTCCAGGATTCCAGGATTCCAGGATTCCAGGATTCCAGGATTCCAGGATTCCAGGATTCCAGGATTCCAGGATTCCAGGATTCCAGGATTCCAGGATTCCAGGATTCCAGGATTCCAGGATTCCAGGATTCCAGGATTCCAGGATTCCAGGATTCCAGGATTCCAGGATTCCAGGATTCCAGGATTCCAGGATTCCAGGATTCCAGGATTCCAGGATTCCAGGATTCCAGGATTCCAGGATTCCAGGATTCCAGGATTCCAGGATTCCAGGATTCCAGGATTCCAGGATTCCAGGATTCCAGGATTCCAGGATTCCAGGATTCCAGGATTCCAGGATTCCAGGATTCCAGGATTCCAGGATTCCAGGATTCCAGGATTCCAGGATTCCAGGATTCCAGGATTCCAGGATTCCAGGATTCCAGGATTCCAGGATTCCAGGATTCCAGGATTCCAGGATTCCAGGATTCCAGGATTCCAGGATTCCAGGATTCCAGGATTCCAGGATTCCAGGATTCCAGGATTCCAGGATTCCAGGATTCCAGGATTCCAGGATTCCAGGAGGATTCCAGGATTCCAGGATTCCAGGATTCCAGGATTCCAGGATTCCAGGATTCCAGGATTCCAGGATTCCAGGATTCCAGGATTCCAGGATTCCAGGATTCCAGGATTCCAGGATTCCAGGATTCCAGGATTCCAGGATTCCAGGATTCCAGGATTCCAGGATTCCAGGATTCCAGGATTCCAGGATTCCAGGATTCCAGGATTCCAGGATTCCAGGATTCCAGGATTCCAGGATTCCAGGATTCCAGGATTCCAGGATTCCAGGATTCCAGGATTCCAGGATTCCAGGATTCCAGGATTCCAGGATTCCAGGATTCCAGGATTCCAGGATTCCAGGATTCCAGGATTCCAGGATTCCAGGATTCCAGGATTCCAGGATTCCAGGATTCCAGGATTCCAGGATTCCAGGATTCCAGGATTCCAGGATTCCAGGATTCCAGGATTCCAGGATTCCAGGATTCCAGGATTCCAGGATTCCAGGATTCCAGGATTCCAGGATTCAGGATTCCAGGATTCCAGGATTCCAGGATTCAGGATTCCAGGATTCCAGGATTCCAGGATTCCAGGATTCCAGGATTCCAGGATTCCAGGATTCCAGGATTCAGGATTCCAGGATTCAGGATTCCAGGATTCCAGGATTCCAGGATTCCAGGATTCCAGGATTCCAGGATTCCAGGATTCCAGGATTCCAGGATTCCAGGATTCCAGGATTCCAGGATTCCAGGATTCCAGGATTCCAGGATTCCAGGATTCCAGGATTCCAGGATTCCAGGATTCCAGGATTCCAGGATTCCAGGATTCCAGGATTCCAGGATTCCAGGATTCCAGGATTCCAGGATTCCAGGATTCCAGGATTCCAGGATTCCAGGATTCCAGGATTCCAGGATTCCAGGATTCCAGGATTCCAGGATTCCAGGATTCCAGGATTCCAGGATTCCAGGATTCCAGGATTCCAGGATTCCAGGATTCCAGGATTCCAGGATTCCAGGATTCCAGGATTCCAGGATTCCAGGATTCCAGGATTCCAGGATTCCAGGATTCCAGGATTCCAGGATTCCAGGATTCCAGGATTCCAGGATTCCAGGATTCCAGGATTCCAGGATTCCAGGATTCCAGGATTCCAGGATTCCAGGATTCCAGGATTCCAGGATTCCAGGATTCCAGGATTCCAGGATTCCAGGATTCCAGGATTCCAGGATTCCAGGATTCCAGGATTCCAGGATTCCAGGATTCCAGGATTCCAGGATTCCAGGATTCCAGGATTCCAGGATTCCAGGATTCCAGGATTCCAGGATTCCAGGATTCCAGGATTCCAGGATTCCAGGATTCCAGGATTCCAGGATTCCAGGATTCCAGGATTCCAGGATTCCAGGATTCCAGGATTCCAGGATTCCAGGATTCCAGGATTCCAGGATTCCAGGATTCCAGGATTCCAGGATTCCAGGATTCCAGGATTCCAGGATTCCAGGATTCCAGGATTCCAGGATTCCAGGATTCCAGGATTCCAGGATTCCAGGATTCCAGGATTCCAGGATTCCAGGATTCCAGGATTCCAGGATTCCAGGATTCCAGGATTCCAGGATTCCAGGATTCCAGGATTCCAGGATTCCAGGATTCCAGGATTCCAGGATTCCAGGATTCCAGGATTCCAGGATTCCAGGATTCCAGGATTCCAGGATTCCAGGATTCCAGGATTCCAGGATTCCAGGATTCCAGGATTCCAGGATTCCAGGATTCCAGGATTCCAGGATTCCAGGATTCCAGGATTCCAGGATTCCAGGATTCAGGATTCCAGGATTCAGGATTCAGGATTCCAGGATTCCAGGATTCAGGATTCCAGGATTCCAGGATTCAGGATTCCAGGATTCCAGGATTCCAGGATTCCAGGATTCCAGGATTCAGGATTCCAGGATTCCAGGATTCCAGGATTCCAGGATTCAGGATTCCAGGATTCCAGGATTCCAGGATTCCAGGATTCCAGGATTCCAGGATTCCAGGATTCCAGGATTCCAGGATTCCAGGATTCCAGGATTCCAGGATTCCAGGATTCCAGGATTCCAGGATTCCAGGATTCCAGGATTCCAGGATTCCAGGATTCCAGGATTCCAGGATTCCAGGATTCCAGGATTCCAGGATTCCAGGATTCCAGGATTCCAGGATTCCAGGATTCCAGGATTCCAGGATTCCAGGATTCCAGGATTCCAGGATTCCAGGATTCCAGGATTCCAGGATTCCAGGATTCCAGGATTCCAGGATTCCAGGATTCCAGGATTCCAGGATTCCAGGATTCCAGGATTCCAGGATTCCAGGATTCCAGGATTCCAGGATTCCAGGATTCCAGGATTCCAGGATTCCAGGATTCCAGGATTCCAGGATTCCAGGATTCCAGGATTCCAGGATTCCAGGATTCCAGGATTCCAGGATTCCAGGATTCCAGGATTCCAGGATTCCAGGATTCCAGGATTCCAGGATTCCAGGATTCCAGGATTCCAGGATTCCAGGATTCCAGGATTCCAGGATTCCAGGATTCCAGGATTCCAGGATTCCAGGATTCCAGGATTCCAGGATTCCAGGATTCCAGGATTCCAGGATTCCAGGATTCCAGGATTCCAGGATTCCAGGATTCCAGGATTCCAGGATTCCAGGATTCCAGGATTCCAGGATTCCAGGATTCCAGGATTCCAGGATTCCAGGATTCCAGGATTCCAGGATTCCAGGATTCCAGGATTCCAGGATTCCAGGATTCCAGGATTCCAGGATTCCAGGATTCCAGGATTCCAGGATTCCAGGATTCCAGGATTCCAGGATTCCAGGATTCCAGGATTCCAGGATTCCAGGATTCCAGGATTCCAGGATTCCAGGATTCCAGGATTCCAGGATTCCAGGATTCCAGGATTCCAGGATTCCAGGATTCCAGGATTCAGGATTCCAGGATTCCAGGATTCCAGGATTCCAGGATTCCAGGATTCCAGGATTCCAGGATTCCAGGATTCCAGGATTCCAGGATTCCAGGATTCCAGGATTCCAGGATTCCAGGATTCCAGGATTCCAGGATTCCAGGATTCCAGGATTCAGGATTCCAGGATTCAGGATTCCAGGATTCCAGGATTCCAGGATTCAGGATTCCAGGATTCCAGGATTCCAGGATTCCAGGATTCCAGGATTCCAGGATTCAGGATTCCAGGATTCCAGGATTCCAGGATTCCAGGATTCCAGGATTCCAGGATTCCAGGATTCCAGGATTCCAGGATTCCAGGATTCAGGATTCCAGGATTCCAGGATTCCAGGATTCCAGGATTCCAGGATTCCAGGATTCCAGGATTCCAGGATTCCAGGATTCCAGGATTCCAGGATTCCAGGATTCCAGGATTCCAGGATTCCAGGATTCCAGGATTCCAGGATTCCAGGATTCCAGGATTCCAGGATTCCAGGATTCCAGGATTCCAGGATTCCAGGATTCCAGGATTCCAGGATTCCAGGATTCCAGGATTCCAGGATTCCAGGATTCCAGGATTCCAGGATTCCAGGATTCCAGGATTCCAGGATTCCAGGATTCCAGGATTCCAGGATTCCAGGATTCCAGGATTCCAGGATTCCAGGATTCCAGGATTCCAGGATTCCAGGATTCCAGGATTCCAGGATTCCAGGATTCCAGGATTCCAGGATTCCAGGATTCCAGGATTCCAGGATTCCAGGATTCCAGGATTCCAGGATTCCAGGATTCCAGGATTCCAGGATTCCAGGATTCCAGGATTCCAGGATTCCAGGATTCCAGGATTCCAGGATTCCAGGATTCCAGGATTCCAGGATTCCAGGATTCCAGGATTCCAGGATTCCAGGATTCCAGGATTCCAGGATTCCAGGATTCCAGGATTCCAGGATTCCAGGATTCCAGGATTCCAGGATTCCAGGATTCCAGGATTCCAGGATTCCAGGATTCCAGGATTCCAGGGATTCCAGGATTCCAGGATTCCAGGATTCCAGGATTCCAGGATTCCAGGATTCCAGGATTCCAGGATTCCAGGATTCCAGGATTCCAGGATTCCAGGATTCCAGGATTCCAGGATTCCAGGATTCCAGGATTCCAGGATTCCAGGATTCCAGGATTCCAGGATTCCAGGATTCCAGGATTCCAGGATTCCAGGATTCCAGGATTCCAGGATTCCAGGATTCCAGGATTCAGGATTCCAGGATTCCAGGATTCCAGGATTCCAGGATTCCAGGATTCCAGGATTCCAGGATTCCAGGATTCCAGGATTCCAGGATTCCAGGATTCCAGGATTCAGGATTCCAGGATTCCAGGATTCCAGGATTCCAGGATTCCAGGATTCCAGGATTCAGGATTCCAGGATTCCAGGATTCAGGATTCCAGGATTCCAGGATTCCAGGATTCATTCCAGGATTCCAGGATTCCAGGATTCCAGGATTCAGGATTCCAGGATTCAGGATTCCAGGATTCCAGGATTCAGGATTCCAGGATTCCAGGATTCCAGGATTCAGGATTCCAGGATTCAGGATTCCAGGATTCCAGGATTCCAGGATTCCAGGATTCAGGATTCCAGGATTCCAGGATTCCAGGATTCCAGGATTCAGGATTCAGGATTCCAGGATTCCAGGATTCCAGGATTCCAGGATTCAGGATTCCAGGATTCCAGGATTCCAGGATTTTCCAGGATTCCAGGATTCAGGATTCAGGATTCCAGGATTCCAGGATTCCAGGATTCCAGGATTCCAGGATTCCAGGATTCCAGGATTCCAGGATTCCAGGATTCCAGGATTCCAGGATTCCAGGATTCCAGGATTCCAGGATTCCAGGATTCCAGGATTCAGGATTCCAGGATTCAGGATTCCAGGATTCCAGGATTCCAGGATTCCAGGATTCCAGGATTCCAGGATTCCAGGATTCAGGATTCCAGGATTCCAGGATTCCAGGATTCAGGATTCCAGGATTCAGGATTCCAGGATTCCAGGATTCCAGGATTCCAGGATTCAGGATTCCAGGATTCAGGATTCCAGGATTCCAGGATTCCAGGATTCCAGGATTCCAGGATCCAGGATTCCAGGATTCCAGGATTCAGGATTCAGGATTCCAGGATTCCAGGATTCCAGGATTCCAGGATTCCAGGATTCCAGGATTCCAGGATTCCAGGATTCCAGGATTCCAGGATTCCAGGATTCCAGGATTCCAGGATTCAGGATTCCAGGATTCCAGGATTCCAGGATTCCAGGATTCCAGGATTCCAGGATTCCAGGATTCCAGGATTCCAGGATTCCAGGATTCAGGATTCCAGGATTCCAGGATTCAGGATTCCAGGATTCCAGGATTCCAGGATTCCAGGATTCCAGGATTCAGGATTCAGGATTCCAGGATTCAGGATTCCAGGATTCCAGGATTCCAGGATTCCAGGATTCCAGGATTCCAGGATTCCAGGATTCCAGGACTCCAGGATTCCAGGATTCCAGGATTCAGGATTCCAGGATTCAGGATTCCAGGATTCAGGATTCCAGGATTCCAGGATTCCAGGATTCAGGATTCCAGGATTCAGGATTCCAGGATTCCAGGATTCAGGATTCCAGGATTCCAGGATTCCAGGATTCAGGATTCCAGGATTCCAGGATTCCAGGATCCAGGATTCAGGATTCCAGGATTCCAGGATTCCAGGATTCCAGGATTCCAGGATTCAGGATCCAGGGATTCAGGATTCCAGGATTCCAGGATTCAGGATTCAGGATTCCAGGGATTCCAGGATTCAGGATTCAGGATTCAGGATTCCAGGATTCAGGATTCCAGGATTCCAGGATTCCAGGATTCCAGGATTCAGGATTCCAGGATTCCAGGATTCCAGGATTCCAGGATTCAGGATTCCAGGATTCAGGATTCCAGGATTCAGGATTCCAGGATTCCAGGATTCAGGATTCCAGGATTCCAGGATTCAGGTATTCCAGGATTCCAGGATCCAGGATTCCAGGATTCCAGGATTCCAGGATTCCAGGGATCCAGGATTCCAGGATTCCAGGATTTTCCAGGGATTCCAGGATTCCAGGATTCCAGGATTCCAGGATTCCAGGATTCCAGGATTCCAGGATTCCAGGATTCAGGATTCCAGGATTCCAGGATTCCAGGATTCCAGGATTCAGGATTCCAGGATCCAGGGATTCAGGATTCCAGGATTCCAGGATTCCAGGATTCCAGGATTCCAGGATTCCAGGATTCCAGGATTCCAGGATTCCAGGATTCCAGGATTCCAGGATTCCAGGATTCCAGGATTCAGGATTCCAGGATTCCAGGATTCCAGGATTCCAGGATTCCAGGATTCCAGGATTCCAGGATTCCAGGATTCCAGGATTCCAGGATCCAGGATTCCAGGATTCCAGGATCCAGGATTCCAGGATTCCAGGATTCCAGGATTCCAGGATTCCAGGATTCCAGGATTCCAGGATTCCAGGATTCCAGGATTCCAGGATTCCAGGATTCCAGGATTCCAGGATCCAGGATTCCAGGATTCCAGGATTCCAGGATTCCAGGATTCCAGGATTCCAGGATTCCAGGATTCCAGGATTCCAGGATTCCAGGATTCCAGGATTCCAGGATTCCAGGATTCCAGGATTCCAGGATTCAGGATTCAGGATTCCAGGATTCAGGATTCCAGGACTTCAGGATTCCAGGATTCCAGGCATTCCAGGATTCAGGATTCCAGGATTCAGGATTCCAGGATTCCAGGATTCCAGGATTCAGGATTCAGGATTCCAGGATTCAGGATTTCCAGGATTCCAGGATTCCAGGATTCCAGGATTCCAGGATTCCAGGATTCAGGATTCAGGATTCCAGGATTCCTATCCAGGATTCCAGGATTCCAGGATTCAGGTATTCCAGGATTTTCCAGGATTCCAGGATTCCAGGATTCAGGATTCCAGGATTCAGGATTCCAGGATTCCAGGATTCAGGATTCCAGGATTCCAGGATTCCAGGTATTCCAGGATTCCAGGATTCCAGGATTCAGGATTCCAGGATTCCAGGATTCCAGGATTCCAGGATTCCAGGATTCCAGGATTCCAGGATTCCAGGATTCCAGGATTCAGGATTCCAGGATTCCAGGATTCCAGGATTCAGGATTCCAGGATTCCAGGATTCCAGGACTTCCAGGATTCCAGGATTCCAGGATTCAGGATTCCAGGATTCCAGGATTCCAGGATTCCAGGATTCCAGGATTCCAGGATTCCAGGCATCCAGGATTCCAGGATTCCAGGATTCAGGATTCCAGGATTTCCAGGATTCCAGGATTCCAGGATTCCAGGGACTTCCAGGATTCCAGGATTCCAGGATTCCAGGACTTCCAGGATTCCAGGATTCCAGGATTCCAGGATTCAGGATTCCAGGATTCAGGATTCCAGGATTCCAGGATTCCAGGATTCCAGGACTCCAGGGATTCAGGATTCCAGGATTCCAGGATTCAGGATTCCAGGATTCCAGGATTCCAGGATTCCAGGATTCAGGATTCCAGGATCCAGGATTCAGGATTCCAGGATTCCAGGATTCCAGGATTCCAGGATTCCAGGATTCCAGGATTCCAGGATTCCAGGATTCAGGATTCCAGGATTCCAGGATTCCAGGATTCCAGGATTCCAGGATTCCAGGATTCCAGGATTCCAGGATTCCAGGATTCCAGGATTCCAGGATTCCAGGATTCCAGGATTCCAGGATTCCAGGATTCCAGGATTCCAGGATTCCAGGATTCCAGGATTCCAGGATTCCAGGATTCCAGGATTCCAGGCATTCCAGGATTCCAGGATTCCAGGATTCCAGGATTCCAGGATTCCAGGACTTCCAGGATTCCAGGATTCCAGGATTCCAGGATTCCAGGATTCAGGATCCAGGATTCCAGGATTCAGGATTCAGGATTCCAGGGATTCAGGCACTTCCAGGACTTCAGGATTCCAGGATTCAGGATTCCAGGACTTCCAGGACTTCCAGGGATTCCAGGTATTCCAGGATTCCAGGCATTCCAGGTATTCAGGATTCCAGGATTCAGGATTCAGGTATTCAGGATTCAGGGTATTCCAGGATTCCAGGATTCCAGGTATTCCAGGATTCCAGGATTCCAGGTATTCCAGGTATTCCAGGTATTCCAGGATTCAGGATTCCAGGATTCCAGGTATTCAGGTATTCCAGGATTCAGGATTCCAGGATTCCAGGATTCCAGGATTCCAGGATTCAGGACTTCCAGGCACTCCAGGATTCCAGGATTCCAGGGATTCCAGGGATTCAGGACTTCCAGGATTCCAGGATTCCAGGATTCCAGGATCCAGGCATTCCAGGATTCAGGATTCAGGTATTCCAGGATTCCAGGTATTCAGGATTCCAGGTATTCCAGGTATTCAGGCATTCAGGATTCCAGGATTCCAGGACTTCCAGGATCCAGGATTCCAGGCATTCAGGATTCAGGATTCCAGGGATTCCAGGATTCCAGGATTCCAGGACTCCAGGGATTCAGGATTCAGGATTCCAGGATTCCAGGATTCAGGATTCAGGATTCCAGGATTCCAGGGACTTCAGGTATTCCAGGATCCAGGATTCCAGGTATTCCAGGATTCCAGGATTCCAGGATTCCAGGACTTCCAGGCACTCCAGGATTCAGGATTCCAGGACTTCAGGATTCAGGATTCCAGGATTCCAGGATTCCAGGATTCCAGGATTCCAGGATTCCAGGATTCCAGGCATTCCAGGCATCCAGGATTCCAGGATTCAGGATTCCAGGATTCCAGGATTCCAGGATTCCAGGATTCCAGGATTCAGGATTCCAGGATTCCAGGGACTCCAGGGATTCCAGGACTTCAGGCATTCAGGATTCCAGGATTCCAGGATTCCAGGCACTCCAGGATTCCAGGGACTCCAGGATTCAGGGATTCAGGGATTCAGGATTCCAGGATTCCAGGCATCCAGGTATTCAGGATTCCAGGACTTCAGGATTCCAGGATTCCAGGATTCCAGGATTCCAGGATCCAGGATTCCAGGATTCAGGATTCCAGGCATTCAGGATTCCAGGATTCAGGATTCCAGGATTCAGGATTCCAGGATTCAGGATTCAGGATTCCAGGATTCCAGGACTTTGCTACTCCAGGATTCAGGATTCCAGGATTCCAGGATTCCAGGGATTCAGGATCCAGGATTCAGGATTCCAGGGACTTCAGGATTCAGGATTTCAGGATTCCAGGATTCCAGGGACTTCAGGGACTTCCAGGATTCCAGGATTCCAGGATTCCAGGGATTCAGGTATTCCAGGGATTCAGGATTCCAGGGTTCCAGGACTTCAGGATTCCAGGATTCAGGATTCAGGATTCAGGATTCCAGGATTCAGGATTCCAGGTATTCCAGGACTTCCAGGATTCCAGGATTCCAGGATTCAGGATTCCAGGATTCAGGATTCCAGGATTCCAGGCATTCCAGGATTCCAGGATTCCAGGATTCCAGGATTCCAGGATTCCAGGACTTCAGGATTCAGGATTCAGGATTCCAGGTATTCCAGGACTCCAGGATTTCAGGTATCCAGGACTTCCAGGATTCCAGGCATCCAGGATTCCAGGACTTCCAGGACTCCAGGATTCCAGGCATCCAGGACTCCAGGATTCAGGATTCCAGGGATTCCAGGTATTCCAGGATTCAGGATTCCAGGATTCCAGGGACTCCAGGTATTCCAGGATTCCAGGACTTCAGGGATTCCAGGACTTCCAGGATTTCCAGGATTCAGGATTCCAGGATTCAGGATTCCAGGATTCCAGGATTCCAGGATTCCAGGATTCCAGGATTCAGGATTCCAGGTATTCCAGGATTCCAGGATCCAGGATTCCAGGATTCCAGG